>SWLB01000194.1:0-84890 GCA_011114355.1 Carex littledalei | reverse complement strand
TTGAGACGAGGTCCTTTTTTCGTAAGGTAGCTAGGTTGAGACTGATAGAAATAAGACAAAATTCAATGCAATGTTTTGAAGTTTTCAAGTTCAAACTATTATTTTTTTTTCTTTTGCATGTATAAAATGACTCTCATATATATAGATCTAAGAGTCACCAAACTGGACTTAAATTTAAATATACCTATAAAAGGGATCTGCATGCAAAAGTCACCGTCATGGACCATGAAAACTCTCAATCCAATACATGAATATTTTCTCAATATTAGACTTCCCTGAAGCTTCTCTCTCTCTCTCTCTCTTTCTCACCACCATCATTTCATGCAATAACCATGGTGGGAAAGAACCAAAATGGGGCTAGTTATCTTCAGGAAGAATTGGATCTGCTCCAAAAATCAACCAACTACTCATCCGGATCCACAAGTGGTAGAAACCTATTTCGCCAGTGGAAATACAAGTTTCTTCAAGGCATGAGGATACACCGGTCACGGTGTGTCTTGTGCATCCAAATCCAACACATCAGTAACCTACCGTTATCTGTAGAAGGTCGTGGGCTGATCGTCGGATGGAAAACCAAGGGTTCAAAGGGGGAGCACACAAACCCGGTCCATGTTAACAGAGGAAGTGCATCCTTTGATGAGATTTTCTTGCACTATTGTGGGTTTGAGGTGAGTGAAAACCTTAAGAGCTGCTTTATTTGGGTCTCGTTGGTCGACTCAGCAGATTGTGATCTAGGCACATTTCATGTTGATCTCAGCAAGCTCGCTAATGCTGAGCGTTCCAATTCAAGAGGTTCCAATTCAAATTCTAAGACAACTATGGGAGGGAGAGCAATGAGTTTTGTTCTTGGAGGGGTTGCCAGTGGCGCAGTGCTAAACTTAAATGTGTACTGTAGGATGATGGATAAGGAATTACGGGATGGTGCTGGTATGTGAATAGTTTATACAACTTTCAGTCAATTTAAAATATTTTGATGAATATTACTATATTAGGTGTTGATCTTTTTTACCAGCTCAATTTGAAAGAAAAAAAAATCTCTATGAATAGTGCATGTATTTTGTTTCAACATGGTCTATATATCTGGGGAACTTGTCCTCACAAAATTTCTTTAAGCTTGTTGGTAGCACAGATGAATAATATTATATTGAATTAATTAGCAACTATAGACCGCATATAGAAACTTTTAATTAGGTTTTTACTTCCAAGATAGAAAAAGAATCATATGGTCATGGATTGAATAGTAGTGCTATGCTAACTTGTGTAAACTTTGAATTATTTGCATATACTCTCATTTCACCATTTTTTCACCTTTTCCACTATATATGAGAAGAATGTTGAAAGCTATATCAGTTTTCATCTCTCTATTTCCCAATGTTTGTTGACAAGAACTTTCCCTCCGCCATTTTCCCTTTGATTACTATGGTGCTCGTAGGAATCTATTTTATTTTTAATTATTCGCCTACTAATTATTCAAAGAAAATATTTGTTCATTAGGATAACTGTACCTTTTGAAGCTTTTAAAAAGCACAAAAAAATAAAAAGGTACTCTATGAAAAGCTATAGAAGAGGTTTTACTTTTAATTAATACATAAGATACTGAAAATGTATAGTTCTCTATTGTTTTATTTTCCTCTTCTGGAGTAATATGCACACATTACTCAATTTCATGGCAGATCGACAGAAAAGCGAGAGCAAAGGCAAGTGCTTCTCATGCCTCCCTGATCTCAGCTGCCTCCGTGCCCCACCTGTTACTGTGTTGGCCAAGAAAATCCCTTCTCTCCGATCTGACCGTGGTGGCTTCATTACTATAGAAAATTCAAACTCAATGCACGACTTCATTCACATTGAAGACGACGAGGATGTGGACTTCATTACCATAGAAAAAGGTACCATATCTGCCTCATCTCGGTCCCGTCGGCCTCCTTCTGATAACTTGGTGAATACAACTGATGATGATGAAGAATTAGGTGGGCCAGAGGATGAGAAACCATGCCTTATGATGGATCTTCATGAAGATTTTGATTTAGAAAAGGTCGAGGATGAGTTCTTAACTATGCTAGAAGATAAGTACTGGAAGAAAGGCCGGGAATTGAAGGTCGAACCTTGGAGAATAGATGTTGAGGAGAGCTTGAATTTAAGTTTGGATTTGAGTTTGGATTTGGATCTCGATCTGAATTTAGACTCGTTGATCAAGGAGGCCGAGATCGAGTTGGCAAAGGCTGAACAGTCTTGGAAAAGTGAGATAGGAGGAGTGGTTTTGGAGAAACAAGAGTATGAAGATTTGATGAAAGTATGGGGTGCAAGGGAAAATAACTCTAGTGAACATTGTTTTGAGTATGGTTTTGGCAGTCCTATCTAAGATTAGAGGGATTGCTGATAATAAGGTGCATGAGTAATTAGCTCATTATCATTTATTTGTTATGATTTATCTGTTTCGTTAAAGGTTTGCATGGTATATGTATAATAACAAAAATTCTGATATAGATGTTCGTTCATAGTTTCTTATTTCTTTTTGTTTTCTTTACATAAAATATAATGCTTTTAAGATGTAGAAATGATATAATATTTGTTGAAGGGTAAGTGAAAAGACCCGCAAATGTGTAGAACTGATAATACCCAAAGAGGACAAGGTAAAGCGAAGATTGTTTAGACAGAATATTTTCTGGCGACAACTGCTGGCCTAAAAGTAAGGTGTATGACCTATCTGATTATCTGTGTGTGTTGTGACTATTTTCATTATTTTGATTACGGCACAACATATCACATGAAAACTTAACTTGATTACAACACGATACATGAAAACTTGACTTGATCACAGCACAACACGTGACCAAGTCACAACACGGTATAAATTTACATCCCTACTAGTCCTGGTAAGGTTACCTCAGCATTCAACCTGAGCCAGGAATAAGCATTTTTGAGATTCCTGGTCTAGTTGTTCTACTTGTAGTTTTTTCCCTTTTAGACAAACCTTGTTCCATTTTTACATAGAGATTTTTTATATAACAATACAATATTAAATTAATGAAGTTATGGGCAAAGCCAACCTATTCTGAGGTTAAATCTTAAATATATAGTGTATTCTCTGGATATGATTTGACAAAAACGAAAGGAGCAAAAGAATCCAGTAAGGTATATGACAATCTACCTAGATTTTCATTAATCACTCTGTAACCAATCAACCCCGAAAGTTGCAAAGAGACATTATAATCAGCAAATTACCTTTGATAACATGGCATTTGTTCAGACAATAACAACTGCAGCAAAGCAAAATACCCAAAAAAGCAGCTCAGATACAATCAATTAAAGTGTCTTAAAAAAAGCCATAGAGGAATGTCTACACTCCATGCCAAAGTGGGGGCATCATAGAAAAAGTACTATTTTAACTTTAATTCATGAAAAGCAGACGACTTATTATACGTAACTTTATGTTCCTAACATATATATTTTTTTTTTCTTGCTGAAGTATCTTAATACAAACTACAACATAAGTTTAAATCAGTTGGGGCCCACCAACACTCCTTCCATAGTAATTTGAGCTTACGTATTATATCTCCTTGCTGGTAAATGTACCCTCCAAATTTTTTTTTTCATCAAGAACAATGACATGTGTACTGAGCAAGCAAAAACTTCTATCAAGACTCTTTTTCTTCATTTCCAAGAAAAACAAATAAAAGGACAAGCTGATCGTACTTATTTGGGAATATCCAACTCCCATATCACCACCTTACCATCTAGTCCTGCACAAACAAACACATGATGTAGCCATTTTTGGTCTAATCAATAAAATTATCCAAGAAATGATAAACTATAAAAAATAATTGTTAGGATAGACATAGACTATATGCCATCCTACAGCTGTTGCATCATAATACCTCAAACAGTTGCGCATATCATTTTTAGATACATGTGCTTTATTATATACATTCACTCAAGATATTCAAAGTAGGAACTAGGTGCAAACTGCAATGCGAGATCAAGTACTTGTATGTAAAAGCACATTTTAAGATTGCATGACCAGGGTGGTTGAGCAGAGGTCACAACCCTACTTTATTTGTGAGGTTGAGGTTTTTCTCACCATCTTTTAGAACCAGTAGTGAACAAGTGCCACCTAGACCTCTACATGTTGCAAATACTTATTATTTGGATATTGTTATTTTTTGGAAGAAAAAAGCTAATGGCTCGTGTTATTATTTAGTAATACACTAATATTTGATACCTCCGAACCTTCTCTTGAGAATTTCACTAACCTGAGGTGCTGAAGCGAGTTAGATCGGTGTTACCACGTTTCCTTAGCGGTACAATACATCTGACAAACCAATTATTTAGTTAATTTGATGGAAGCATAAGAAAGTCAACAGATATGCTAGTGAATGAGTCTATGGCTTACATCCTTCAGAGCCAAAGTATCTCAGAATAGCTATTTACCATTTCAGGAATAAACAAAGGAGGATATTTCATCTTAAGCACAGAATGTACATTATGTATATAGTTCTAGACTCCACGGGGGAAAAAAAACACCCTGATCTTAGTTTATTATACAAATTAACCCTAGCAGTCTATTCCAAGCAACTACACAAAAATTGGCATCAAGTATGATAAGCATCCGTTCTCCACTCTAACTTGATTTGAAACCAAGATGAACTGCAATATATTTGGAACGAAATGGTCATGGCACTGGCTTCCTATTTCTCGCTACTTCCTATCACAAGCCAACTTCTCTAAAAACTCGTTCTTAAGTTCTAAACAGACTTCCACTCTCAGAACAATGGTCTTGCTTCACATTATATATTCACAATCATTATTGCGTGGCACAGACATGCTATCTTATAATTTTGGCTATCCAAAAATATCACAATAGGGTTTCAGATACTATTGACCATCCTGTTTTGCTTGCAATGGCTCTGGAGAATAATAGAACATATGAAAGAGAGAGACAGAGGAGCATACGTGATGCAGTTTTCATGAGCACCTCCACGGGGTTTTGACAGCTCGACAGTGTCATTGCTTGGCACTTGTTTAGATGTCCCGTACAATTTTCCAAATGCTTCTGATAACTGCATTAAATATAGAAAAAGAAAGTAAAAGGAAGTTAACAAAATGTTCTTTTTTTTTCTTTCTTAGAGAGCTCGGGTCTATTTTTATTGTAATGAAGCTTTAATCTTTTGGGACCAAAGGCTTTGTTGTTGTTGTTGTTGTAATGAAGCTTTAATCTGGTATTTTTGGTGTCAATGAAGAGATCTAGTGCCTACTAAAGAACTTCTACATATCTCCAGAAGTTGTAATTAATACATCCGGACACTCAATTATTTAAACCTAATGAACAACTTATATCATTATATACTTCCTGTCATGTGGAGGACAAAAAGGAAATAGCAATTTCAAGAGTTGTACAGTTAAATGCAGACTGTACAGCATCAATTTTAGATATGGCATACATCATGTTTAATTTTTCTGAAGGTTTTAGTAGTAATAGAGAAGGAACCTCTTTCACTGTTATCCAGCCAAAAAAAATGGATTAGAAGAAATGATAACAAAAGGTGATCTGGAAGCTACAGTAATCCTAGTACCACCTCTTTTATCTTCTTAATCAATTGAAGGATAGTAAGAGTAGTTTTTAATTAGATGGAAAGCTGTAAAAAGAACAATGGGACAAAAGAAAGTAAAAAAACTGAAATTGTACCTGTGAGGCTCTTGAACTTGAGGGAGCTGCCTTCCTCTGATCCAAGTATTTGGTGAAGCTCCTACAAGAAAAATAAATATCATTAAAGAAACAAATTAAAAAAAACAGTAATTTGGTATTGGCATGTGCAATGAAAAACCAAAAAGAAAAGGCAGGACTGAGTATCATGGTTATATTACTGCATAAAATGTGTCAGGTTGAAGTACTATGACGGTATCTAACCAACTATAATACCACATTTGTGTCTTCATTAGTTTTCTTTCCAATTTCTGAATATTATGACTCGGATAATTATTTTTCTTCAATCAAAGCAACAAAAGATGCACCGTACATGGCTGCAGTACATCCCAGTTTGTACAGTAGGTATGTATTATACTTACCATAGTCCAGTATCATCAGCTGTGAAGATCATTGGATTGCAATCAAATCCAACACCAACTACCACTCTATCAGATAAAAAGAGTATCTGAAAGTTTTTGGATTTTGTTAGCCATCATTTTAAATTCATGAAGCAAAAATATTTCAGTTAATATAATAGAAAAGAATGCTGACCCACATCACGGAGAGGCAGATCCCGCAAGGATATGCTCTGGGAAGAAGGAGTTGACTTTACGTCATCAATGAAATATATCATAGAGTTGTGACCTGAAATCAAATTAAAAAAATAAACGAAAGAAAAAAAACTGACAATAAGAAATAGCACAGTAAGTTGCTTTACAAGATTGAGTTAAGAGGTAACTAAATGTGTATCCCAGCTATAATAACATGCATGCACATAGGAATTTAGAAAGCATAGGTAGTCTGCAGGAAATATGATATATACTCCACACCTCTCACTTTCCATTACAAAATCATTCAAAGGGTAATAACACCCCCCCCCCCTGCACTAAAACAAATGTGAGGCAACAGAGGGACAGAGTTAATAACATCTGAGAATTTAATCAAAAGATGCACAAATAATATTATTTATTTTATGGGTTAATAAGAGATTCAAGAGATTTCCTCATTTTGCAGTCTTAAAACAAGGCACTTTGAGGTTTTTTTTTTGGGGGGGGGGGGGATCAAGAAGATATCATTAAAGCATAAAAAATAAAAAATTGTGCTCTAGCAGCAAGATAAATTGCTTTTCACAGAGGTCAAGGGTTCTACTATTATCTAATGCAAAACATGCAGCAATCTGTCTTCTCATTCTTTTCGTAGTTTATTTATATGTTCACATTGGAAACAAGTGGCTCTAGTAATGTACGGTAGTGGTTAATTCTAGTCAGATCAAGCAGGTACTGATATAATCTTCATATTCCACTTATAATAAGAAAAGGAACTTCACTACACTATCCGATAGTTGAGAAATGAATGAGACATCTAACCTGAATAAGCCAGGATATTTCCACTTAAAGACCATCTCACGCCAAATGCCCAAGTTACAGACAAGTCAAGTTGCACAATTTGCTGGTAAAAGTACCCAAATAAGATGTCAATGAACTGGAAAAATCATATACACCCCAGTATCTTAAACATGACCTTGGTACCAATAAAACAAAAGGTGAATTGTAACATTTAAACTTATTGGGCTCCAGCTCAGTTAGAAGGACACGAATTTCACACTTGGGTTCCTTTTTCATTTACCTCATAAATACTGAAGATGCAACTAAAATTTGAAATGATTTAACAAAGTTTCTCAGAAGATTCTAGTGCTCAATAGCTCATAAACTTGACTTTGAACTGAGTAATAGTTGTATCAAGTAAACAAGCTCACAACTTCCATCACAATGATATCAATGAGATTTGTTGAACTAAGATAAGTGCTGTGCCTAAAAGACTGATTTGCATAAATTGAAGCATGGACATTGAAACAGCAAATTTTTTACATCTAAATTTACATGGAAATGAAAATTAATTTAGTTTAACCTCTCCAAATTTCAGATCACTGGAGCTTGAATCCACACCCTTGATATATGTGGAAAAGACTCTACATTTACCATCAGTAGATGTTGTTGCAAGAAGTATCTACACAAATAAAAATGAGTTCACCAAAACTGAGAACTTGTGAAATAAAGAGTATGAAAGAAAACATCTGTGATAGTTATCTGTGTTGAAAATTCATTATACTTTTCCTTTCAAACTTCCCCTTAATGAGAACTTTTGTCTTCAGTTGACAAGAAAGAAATATCTTATACAGAAATGGAACAGTACAATCTTAAAAGGCTCCAGAATATGAACTAAAAGTATGTTTATTTCCATCAATGTTTTTCCCGGTTTGAATTTTGTTTGAAATTTTATAATTTAATGACTTTGGTGCTTTGTTGCATAGCCATATCATAGCCAAAATGAGAGAAAAAGGCAATATGATAAAGTAAAATATAACAATGATGAAAAAATAAACATTGTCAGGATGCCAAGCAACACTTGTGACAGAAGAATCATGTCTTTTCCTAACCAGTTTGCTAACCCACCTGAAAAAGACAAAAATAGTAGTACTGAAAACAGGAAGTAGGTGCTACATAACAACTGGAAGGCATTATGAAATTCAGTAATAAAAACAGAAAAATGAAAGCATCCTAGTTAAAAAGTCCATGACCAAGCAGACAAGGAGAAACTTCCATATTTGTTGTAGTTCTCTCCATCAACATCCACTATATTCCTTATTCTCATTTTTATTACTAGAAGTGTAGACTACTATTATTGTTTGCCATTTTTTAAATTTTTTATTAAGTGTGTTCAGGTGTGAAGGAGGGCTGCAGCCAGACTATTCGTTTGGAGCCTTATTTAATCCTACAGTAGTCATGATCACACAGAAACACACACAAAAAAGTTCAAAAGAAGAGAAACAACTAAGAAAGTGTTTACTATAAGTCAGTATTTATGGACATGGCCTTACTGGTCCAAAATACCAAAACATCTATCCTACATGGTAATTGATACAGATAATAGCTGTTATAAAAGTTCTTCAACAGAAAAGTAAACCGCGCTTATAAACTCAGTTTTGAACTAGGCTCTTATGGTACGTTTGAAGTTTACTCACAACAAAGCCTATAACAATGCTAAATATGACTTAAATAAAAAAAGAACATCTTACATCAAAAAAAGAAAAACTTCAAAAGAAAAAAAAAATGAAAAAATAGAAAAAATTAAATGCAAATTACCAATCATTCTCTTGTTCATAGTAGCATATGCAAACAGATTTAGCACCACTTCCAACAGCGAATTTGTTCTCTGAAAAATCAAAATAGATTTGTATGTTATTAGTTACAAATAAGTTCACAAACTCATATCAGAAACCCCAACTAAAATAAGGCAGCAATGAGCAGTGCTTTGTTGTAATCAACTATTTTGCTAGAGACACGGCTCAACAGTAAGGTAAGGTATCAGCATTTACAATTGGAATCAGTTACCTCTTGGACTCCACTGGACACATAGTGCAGCTCGGTTTAGCCTAAGAATGACCAGTGTGGGGACCCACTCTGTTCCTTCTTGGCTCCAGACATATCTAAAAATAAATTAAGAAAAAATATATGTATTAGTTTGTATTGGTGTGGTTGTTGTAGTTGGTAGTGAGAGGTCCAAAGGTGCTTACGAATTCCTATCATGTGAAACAGTCACGATTTTGTTGGACTTCAAGCTCCAGTCAATTCCACATACAATTTGATCATGCTACAGATAAAGGCAAAGAAATATCAAAAGTTAATAAAAATCGATATATAAATAGGCCTGCAAGAACAGGAGTAAAAATGGCATGAGTTTCAATTAATTAAGGCAAATTTTGTAAAGCAAAATGGGAGATAACACATTGACATTCTCATAACCAAGGATAAGTTTTTAATTTCCACATTTTGGAGCAATTCAAGTTGACTCCTGTACAGGTTGTTCAAAGATACTACTGGTACCATATCTCTTGGGTGTCACCAGTTTAATTCCATAGTTTGCTTTGGGTTACTTTAATAATTACAATATAGGCTCATACATTAGGCTAAGATTCAACCAATATGAGACAGCAACGTGATATTACAATTAATACGGGCAAGCCATCAACCAAGTACGATACTATCAACAGAAATAAAAAATATATATATAAGTCAATATACTAAATGTACACCACAAATATCTCAATTAAATGTCACTCTAGCAATTAAAAAAAATCATTTATGACAATTACCTTGGAAAGAACATACATTTTCTCCCACTTGTCTCCAAATAACTTACAAATGTGCACTTCACTGTTGTTGGGACAAAAGGCAACCACTGCAAGAGAATTATATTATATCATGAATGAAATGCAATAGAAGATGGTGATGATGATCATCATCATCATCATAAAATCAAGCTTGTGAAATCCCTCACAATTCAATGACAAATGTGAGGAAAATGCCGTCACTATTTGAAGAATGAAAGAACATTTTCCAGAGAGTCTTAATGGAACTTTTTGTTGAGCATAAGTGAGATTCTTATGCAGACAGGATGGTAACAGCATATACTGGCTGATGGTAACTTCGCTGTTGGACCAATATTTTGGTCAATTGAGAGTAACTGAAACTTGATTGAGCTAAACTAGGTACATGTAAAGCCTGAATTGCACATTCAAGGCATTGGTTAATTAAATTTAAGGCATCGTTGCAGAATTAGAAGCTCAATTGGGTTAAATTGGGGCTTAATTGCAGAACTGACAGGACTGCTCCCAGTAAGTCCAGAAAATGTCCGGAATTCGTGCCCCCAATTTCTTAAGAGAGAAAATAAATCTTATTTTATTTTCACAGAGAAAAAATAATAGTAAACAAATTTAAGCTTAAGGAGGAATCATACTGCAACTTCAAAAACAAACACAGCATCTCTAACAAACAAGAGAACAAATAAACAACATCAGCCTCAAATTTTCTAAATTGCACGACGCCTAAGGAGAAACTCATAACAAAGCCAGCTAGAGAGAGAGAGAGAGAGAGAGAGAGATTACTAGTTTGATCGGGACTCCATGCGTGGCAAGTGATGCACTCGGCGAACTGGTGAATCGCTACCGCCGCCATCGCCTCCGCCCCGAGCTCAACTCCTTTTCGTGCGTCAGCTAAACTTTCAACCAATCAGATCTCGTTAGAAGGAGGGTTTATCAGTTTATGGCTCGGAGTCGGAGAAGAGTGCAACGGCTGACAAGGGAAGTCAGATCCGCAAGGGGAGAGAGTCAGAGAAAAGGGAAAGGAGTGTGTGACCGCTACTTTGAACCTACCGCGAAGAAACGAACCAGCCGGTCCAACCGGAATTGTTTTTTCTTTTTCTTTTTTCTTGCTTATGCTACCTCAAATTGAATCCGACATCGGTTCAAATTCGATCCAATATATTTTTTTTTTTTGAAAGCATGGTAGAGAAGCTACCAGCAAATTTCGATCCAATATCGAATATGGACTTCGGAGTCTATCCGAATGTCTTTAAACTGAACACCGTCCGTAGTTGTTTTACACCGTATGATTAACTTCCATCAAAATTACATAATTGATTATAAGTTATAATGTCGCTGTTAACTCCGTTCCATTAAACCCGCTTCAAAAAAAAAAACCTCCGTTCCATTAAACAAAAAAGAAATATCCTCTTTATTTCTCTTCCAAAATTGGATTTCATCAGAAATATGAATGAGCAGATCCTATCAGTCACTTAAATATTAAAAATGAGATTTGAAGTCGGCACCAGCTGAAATTAACTAATCGTGGTGGTATAAGCACAACCCATATTAAACTGAACAACCAGCTCAAGCCGATTTAAGAAATTATAGATCACATATTAACTTTTATTTGATTAGTGTATAATTTAATTTTTAAATAATCCAACAAGTATATTTTGAATATGAATTTTAGATCATATATATTATTTTCCTTTAAGACAACTTCTTATATATTAGTAAAATTGTTGCTTTGGAGCTTATAATAATTGTTTTATATTAGTTTGTATTTTTTATTACTTTTTATTAATTATGTTTTTATATAAAAAAATTATTGATGGAAGTTTCTTGAAATATATCAATTTGACTCTCTAAAAAGAGCATCTACTGGAGATTCTGTAACTTATCATTTAACTTGGTCACAAATTAGAAATATTATAATCCAATTACTTATTTTGAATCAAATTAAAAAAAAGTTAGATAAAAATGAGATTCCATCCCAACTTCGAATTACAATCTAGTTGCGCCAATAGATATTCAAAGTCTAAACTCAAACTCACCGTTTCAACTAATGGAACGGACCATCTTTTATAAAGCCTGTACAGTCAAAATCAGATCATCTTTTATGGAATAATATTCTCTGCTGGTGTTAAAATTTTGCAGTGCAAATCCGGCAGGCTGGCCTGACTGGAGATTTGTCCAGTTTTATTAGCAGGGTATATGTCACCACATTTTTTAAGGTTTTGAGTTTGTTCCTAATACATTATTTTTTCTGTCTACTCATTTCACCTCTTCTTTTTGTAACAAGTAATAGTAGTTTACTAACAGTGTTAATTGAAGTTAATTATTGGATGCATATATAATTATCACAAATTAAAATTGTAAGAAGATCATTATCAAAATTAAAAAGTTTATGAGATTAATAATCACAATTTAAAAGTTTAGGAGGTGTGTGCATGACCCCTCTGTTAATATTTATTATTGTATCAAATTCTTCAAAAAAAAAATTCCTAAAATAAGAATCTGTGCATGCTCACTGTCATGTTTTGTAGCGCTGGCAGAGAACAATTTTTTTTTACAAATAAAAAAATCGTTTTGTCAGAAAATATATTGATTTTTTTTGCAAAAATAGCAAAGATCGAACTATTAATTCGGTTTAGGTGCGGAAAAACCATTGATTCAGTTCATCTTTTATCACACTTTTATATAAATGACGACACACAAAAAATCGAAATGGAAGGTCATTGAAGCATGAGAGGTGTGATTCGGTCACTCCCCCCCTGTCTTTTTGAACGATGAATGTTGTTAGTGGTGTACAATGGGAAATAAATCTGTTGTTATTCCGATCCCAACAATCGGTCTTCGTTGAGATTCACGTATGAAAAACTTATTTCGTTGAGATTCGTGTATGAAAAAATTTGAATGGTTGGGATCGGAATAACAGGTTCTTGTTATTCCCATGTAATAACAATAGATTTATTTATGTGTATAATGTACATGTATGACTAAGGGCGACCGAATCATTGATTCAGTTCACCCTGTCCTGGAGTGAACTGAATCAATAGTTCGACTCTTATTATTTTTGGAGAAAAAAAAACTTAATGACAAATCCGTTTTTTATTTTCTAAAAAAAATGCGCTGAGAAGGATAATTAAGCTCTAGCTTAGGAGTTTCACAATTTACAAAGCATACAAGCAGTCCAAACCAATGCACGAAAGCAAGAAGAGAATGCATGTTGTATAATTGCAATTTACAGATGGCAGCATGAAGACTTGTCCAAAACGGTAATTCGTCCACTTTGATCCGGTCCCACCTATTTTTACCCTTTTTAAGAGTTGCCAAAACTTGCCAAATGAAGTCCACAAGAAAATTGCCCCAAACTCTATTCTCTCCCTGGTCTATTTCAGCTCTTTAATTATTTGGTTAGTTACTCTCTAGTTAACAAAATTACATAGAACTATCTTTTTTTATTCCACTAATTGCTTATTGTTTAATTTTATGGTACTCGTGTATTTTTTTTTCGTATACCTAGCTTGCAGAAATAGTCGGTATTCTTATTTCTCTTCGAAAATATTAATTTATTTGAACAATTTAAATTATAGCGTATACTTCGCCACAGCTACTCGTTCCCTAATATTAATGACGTAGTCTGAGAAATTATTTCATGATCTGTTTAGCATTTGTTTATGTATTTATGCACATGATACTATTTCAAAGTATATATTAAAATAAATTAGGTATCACGCGTTAAGCGTTTTTCTTCATGCACCAGCGTTTTCTAAAGTCTTCTGACCAATGTCAGTGCACACAAGGACAACAAAAAAAAAGTATGAACTATTAATCTATTATCCAAAGTAACCAAGTTCAAAATTAACATATATAGGATCCACAATAACATTTCTTTAAAGAAATACCACAATAACATTTTATAAAGCCTGTACAGTCAAATTCAGATAATCTTTTATGGAATAATATTCTCTGCATTGTTAAAATTTTGATGTGCAAGGCTGGCTGACCTGAGTGGAGATTTGCACAGCTTTATTAATAGGGTATATGTCACCACCATTTTTAAGGTTTTGAGTATGTTCTATAATTCAATATTTTTTATGTTACTCATTTCACCTCTTCTTTTTGTGACCAATAATAGTAGTTTGTTAACAGTGTTAATTGAAGTTAATTGTTGGATGCATATTATCACAAATTAAAAGTTTAAGAAGATAATTATCAAAATTAAAAAGTTTATGAGAACATTTTTTATTTAGAAATTAAAAAACATTTTGTCATGAAACAAACTGATTACCTTTTTTTTTTCCTTCAAAAATAGTAAGGAACGAACCATTAATTCGGTTCAGATGTGGAGCAACTGAATCAATGATTTGATCTACCTTTTGTAATGACAACACATAAAATTCGAAATGGGTGGTGACCAAATTATGGGAGATGTGATTCGGTGATCCCCCCCTCACACTCTATTTTTGAGCGATTTGTGTTGTCAGTGGTGCACACTGTACATGTATGACTAAGGAGTGATCAAACTGTTGATTTAACCCACCCTACTCTGAGCCGGATTAATGATTCAGACCCTTATTATTTTTGGAGAAAAAAAACTCTCAATTTGACAAATCGATTTTTTATTTTCTAAATTGTTTTACTCAAACAAGGATATATAAGCTCGAGTTTTACAATTGCCTAAGGGCTTTTTCGTCAAAAAAAGAAAGAAGAAAAAGCCTGTTGTATACTTGACAATTTAGTGATTTACAGAAGGCTTTCAGCATGAAGACTTGTCCAAAACGGTAATATTCGTCCACATTTGATCCGGTCCCACTTATTTTTTCTCCTTATGTAAATTAATTATACCATAGGAGGAGAGTGGGAAAAATGGCACGGCGGAGCCGGCTCCGTTACGGAACGGCACGGTAACGGCACGAAACGGCGCGGCACGCATGTCGGTTACGTGCCGTGACTCGCGTGTTCCGTTCCATGACTACTCGCGTGGCGTGACCAATTGTTGGCAAAGAAGACACGGCACGGAAATTGCCTTAGTCACGGCACGGCACGGAACACGGCACAGCACGGCACGGTAGACACGGAAGATACGCCAGTCACGGTAGGCACGGCACTTAAATTTTTTTGAATTATTTTTCCAAACAATAATTCTAAATTATAGACAAAAAAATATGTTTTTAGCATCAATATTTTCTTTCAACATTAATTCTTCATTTTAAATTTTAAAGAATCATTTCATATTTTTTTTTAAAACGTTAAATGTGATCAAACGTGACTAACGTAACCGGTCAAGGCACTTTTGGTCACGGCACGTTTGGTCACGGCACGCGAGTCACGGTGTGACTCGCGTGCCGTGACTACCCCTCGTAATTTTTGTCACGGCATGTTAGTCACGGCACGGCACGTTTTTCCCACTCTACATAGGAGTTCTGTTGCTCAACCAATTAAAACTTGCCAAATTAAGTCCAAAAGAAAACTGCCCCAATATCATTTTCTCCCCTATTTCAGCTCTTTAATTACTTAATTAGTTACTCTAGCAAACAAAATTACATAGAACTATTCTTTTTTTATTCCACTTGTTTATTGTTTAATTTTATGGTACTCGTATATTTTTATTTCGTCAACTTATTGTGCTGGTTGTTTTTCTTTGTTTGGTAATTAGATTGTGCTAGTTGTTTAACAAATATTATTTATTTTTTTTGAACAATTTAAATTATAGCATACTTGATGGCGGCTCAAGGAAACCCTAAAGGCGACTCTAGAGGCGACTACAATGGCGACTGCAATGGTGACTACAACGACGATCGGACAGGACGGGCAATCAAGAACACGGCGTTCACAACAACGAGGGCATCAACAGATGTACAATCCCAGCAAGGAGCAACACACGGAGCTACTGAATTCTTACTGATTGGAGATCTTCCAGTACTTCGATTTATTAAAAATGATAGTAATGGCGTGGTCAAAGTGACACCTCAACTATCCTCTCAACATAATGATCCAGAAGGGAAAAACGTTTCCGATCCTTCAGAGAATAATGAGAATCCAACTGTTCTCAGAGACGTACACATCTCAGATCTTGAAAGAACAAACAATAATGACGATTCTTCTGGATGGACACTGGTTCAAAGAAAGAAAAGGCGGAACACCAATAGGCGTCTATGGAATAACCAACAGTCAAGAATTCAAGTACATGCAAAGAAACTCAGACAACAGCAGCGATGCTTCAGATGCCTACTCAAGGGTCACATTCAAGCGGTGTGCGCCAATCCAAGAAAATGCTTAAATTGTAATAAATCTGGGTACGTCATTCGATCATGTCCTCTGATTTCTAAGGGAAGATCAAACGTTTCTTTGCAAAATCCATCGATCTATAAAAAGGAACCCCAAACACTCGTCAATCCCATAGTTGCTCAACCTATACCCAAAGAAAACCCACCAATCAAAGAACCACCACGAAGACCAAACAAACCTTCAATGGAGTACCCAAGAAACATGGAAGCACCAAGGAACTGGCAGACTGTGCAAATGCGCGAACCTGTAGAACTCTGGCAAAGAAGGCCTCACTCCTTGAACGTATACCTAGCACCCAGGGAAGGATTAGCCCCTTCCAATCGTTTTTTGGAGTGCGCCTCCTTTGTCTTTGTCGGGCCGGGGGCATCGGCTCCGGCAACGATACGTCGCATCACTAATTGCATGGCAAGAGAATTTCGCCGAGACCCAAGAGATTTTCAGATCCACAAGATTGATGAAGATTTTGGGGACTTGCTACTTATTTTTCCGGATGCAGATATGGCAGAGGCAGCTAACACACGTGCCAGTTTCTACATTGGTAACAATATTACCATATCTCTTCATCCCTATTCACCAGAACTACAGATGGCTTTTGATCCATTATACGGTCGAGCAAGAATTAGAATATATGGGGTTCCTCTACAACATTGGAATAGAGCAGACATGCTCACACTTGCTGCCGGCTTCGGGTACCCCCTAAGAGTGGCACCCTACTTCACAAATGGTAACTATGAATACCTTACAATGCTGGTAGCCACCTCTGACCCAAAGGAGATTCCTTTCTATCTTCAACTCAAGGTCAATCCGTATGAAAAAGAGGTAAGAGTGGAAATAGACGGGTGGATGATGAATGAAAGACCACCTCCACCAAACCAAAGAAGAGGCAGAACTAGTGATGATAGAAGAAGCCAACCAAAAGGGAACCCAAGGGAAGGACCATCAAATCCTGAGGGTGGGAGACGCAGGGGCACTGACCGCAACAGGGAACAGCAAGATGATATGGCAATCTCTAGCTCCGGTTCAAACAGGACAAGATCAGCATACGCCTGGATGCAGAACTGGTTATCTAATTTGAAGAAGGCCCTTATTGCAGCAGGGATCTTAACTGAACTGCCCCTCACTACACCACCACAAAAAGTTGAGCTGGCACACCTGCAAATCACGGAGTATGTTCCTCCTTTGTCTCCACCTATAGTGTTAACTCCGAGCAAAGCTGAGCTGTCTCTGGAAGGGGTAAAGATTTTAGACAAATCGGGTATGAATCTATTCAATTTTACTCTCCTCGGCCCTGTTACTCAAATGACTAATCAGACTATCTTCAAGGGTTTGAAATTAGTTTCTGGAGTGATAATGGCACAGACCAGTGATGCAGTATCAACCCCACTACTCCAAGGTATAAAAGAGAGGGAAATTCAAACTCACGACACATCTGGGCTGATAATAGAACCTATGGTGGAAACGGAGGCCCATTCAGCTGAAGATGCTCACAGCCCGCCCCCTGGTTTTGAATTACCCATTTACAAAGATGACCATGATGATGGAAACTCTGAAGGGCCACCACCGGGCTTTGAACTTCCAATTTATCGCTCAGGCCCAATGCTGACTGCTACGAAGGCTGGCAAAAAAATTAGTCAGGCAAATACAAATCTGAAAGTGAGAAGAAGTCCAAGACTGGAAGGGAAATACAGGGCAGGAGGGAAGAAAACAAGCTCTGGTAAGAAAGTAAAGGGGAGGAAACCGGCTAAGGCCAAAATTGTTCAGATGGCTTATCAACAGTCCCTTGATCCTCTAGACATGTCTCAGGCGCAAATGATTATCAAGATGGCAGGCGTTGAAGTCAATGGGCAAATTGAGGAAGAGGTGGCTAAGGTGATAATGGGCTGACGTTCAATGAAAGTTAAGAAGTTGGGGTTTCTTAGTGTCTTTAGATTGATGTTGGTTGTTTTAATGATTTTAAATTCAGTTTATGTTTTGAGGGGTGTTGTTACCAGAATAACTGGAACAACTTGTAAGGATCTTAGTAATAGTTGGAGGAAGATTTTGTGGAAGGGAACAAGTTCGAGGTCAGAACCAGTATCTAAAAGGTTCTTGCATCGGTCTGTCTTTTATGATGAAGAATTAAGTTTTTAATGGATCAAGTATCAAAGTTTAAACTGTTGTCCTGGAATGTCAGGGGGTTAAATGAGAAGATGAAAAGGTTGGCTGTCAGACAAACTATTTTGCTGGAAAAGCCAGATATTATTAGTTTTCAAGAGACAAAAATAGAACAGATGACTGAGTTGCTAGTAAGACAAAGCTGTGGGAAACGAATGCAGGATTTTGATTTTCTGGGGGCAGAGGGAACTAAAGGGGGAATCCTGGTGGCTTGGAATAATAGAAGACTGCAAAAAATTGATGTTTATAAGGGTGTCTACACAATATCAGTGATTCTGAAAAACAACAGTGATCTTTTGCAATTGACTTCGGTTTATGGCCCAACAACAATAACAAGAAGAAGGGAATTCTTCCAAGAGTTAAAATCTGTTCAGCCAATAGATGATACTCCTTGGATCCTATGTGGAGACTTTAATGTAACACTACTGAGAGAGGATCGCTCAAATATTAACAATTCCAATTGGAGAGAGTCCATGAAGTTTCAAGACTTAATTCGGGACTTAGACCTCATAAATTTGCCTCTCAAAGGCAAAAATTACACTTGGTCTAGTACAAGGCAACATCCAACTATGGCACGGTTGGATAGAATCCTAATATCCAATTCATGGAATCAATCATATCCAAATTCAGTCCAGGAGGCAGTTGCAAACACGTCCTCTGATCATAACCCAATAGTATACACAGCAAATACAAGTTTCAAAAAAACTGTGTTTTTTCGTTTTGAAAACTCTTGGTTACGTTCACAGAAGTTTAAGGACTTTGTTAGAGAGCGGTGGAATTCAATGGAACTGGCTACGGATCCGGAAGAGTTACATAATAAATTTAAAAATCTACAGAGAGAAATCAAAGGCTGGACAAAGCAACAGCTTGGTAATTTGAAATTGCAAATCGTGATATGTAGGGAATATATGGATTGGATAGGGAAAGTGGAAGAGATAAGACTGGCCACACAGTTAGAGAAATGGATATATATACAAGTTAAGAAAAGATACACAGATTTATCAGTCATGGAGGAAGATAATTGGAAGCAGAGGGCTAAACATAGGTGGGAAATACAAGGAGACAGGAACACAAGGTACTTTCACACTTTGGCTACATCAAAGAAGAGACACAATGAAATTCAAATGGTTGAATATGAAGGACAGACTCATAGATCTCAGGCTGGCAAGGCAGGAGTTTTCTGGGAATTCTTTAGGCGATTAATGGGTTCCACATCAGATCCTATGCCAGACATAGCATGGGCGAACTTGTATGATTCTAACCACGATATACAGGAGCTAGCAAACCCAATAACAGTTGAGGAAGTTCAAAGAGTTCTAAGTGAGTGGCCATCCAATAAAAGCCCGGGTCCAGATGGATTTACAGGAGAATTTTATAGAGAATTTAGAGATGTAATGATACAAGATCTGCATGGAGTAATTTCAAAGGTTTTAGAGGAGAATTCAGACCTTGGGCAAATGAATACATCATACATTGTACTTATTCCAAAAAAAGAGGAAGCTAATGCGCCAAAGGATTTCAGGCCAATTAGCTTGTTACATGGGATACAAAGGATAGTTTCTAAGATCCTTGCTAACAGATTACAACCACACATGCATTCTTTGATCAAGGATAATCAAACAGGTTTTGTTAAAGGCAGACAAATCACTGAAGGATTTCTTTATGCACAACAAATCTTACACTTAGCGAAAAACAACAATGTCTCATTGGCTCTGTTTAAGGCTGACATCCATAAAGCCTTTGATACAATGAATTGGGAATTCTTATGTCAAGTTGCAACTAACATGGGAATGCCTCTCAAATGGATTTCTTGGATTAGGAACTGTGTATTAAAAGGAACATCTCAGATAATTATAAATGGTTTACTGGGAAAAAAGATCAATCTAAAAAGAGGGGTACGGCAAGGGGATCCATTATCCCCACTTCTATTTATTCTGGCAATGGATTTTATTCCAAGGTGGTTAGAGCAACTGGTTAATGCTGGAACATGGAGACTACCTTTTCCTGGGATGAGACCTTGCTTGCTATACGCCGATGACTCTCTCTTTTTCCTAAAACCAGAACTCAGACAGGTCCAGGCACTTAAAATCCTGCTACTGGTTTTCCAAGGAATATCTGGATTGGCAGTTAACATGGAAAAATCGGAGTTATTGTTGACAAAAGAGGATGCACAGTACACTCAACAGCTGATAAATGTATTAGGATGCAAAAAGGGAAGCTTTCCTTTCACATATTTGGGGTTGCCTCTATCAGATAAGCGACTACCTAAATCAGCTTACATTCCTCTGATTCAAAAATTCACTAACAGATTGCAAGGATGGGCAGCTAGTATGCTATCAATTGCGGGCAGAATTGTTTTAATCAACTCAGTCTTATCTTCAATTCCTACATATTTTATGTCTGTCTTCAAACTACCGGTATGGGTGATAGAGGCAATAGACAAAATAAGAAGGGGATTTCTTTGGAAGAAGAATAATGGGGAAGGTACAGGCCTACCACTGGCAAACTGGGCATTGGTGTGCCGCCCTAAAAAGTTTGGAGGTTTAGGGATAACAGACATTCAATTATTCAATGAGGCCCTACTAATGAAATGGTACTGGTATTGGTGTCAATCTGAACTCAGATTGTGGAAGAATGTAGTTCTCTTATCTCATAACTCTGATAGAAGAAGTGACACACCAAATGGCCAGTTCTTCAAAAGCACTTTGCACAAGGCAATGATCTTTGGTAACAGTAATATGATTTGGGAAGTGGGGGAAGGTATACACATCAGATTCTGGCACCATGACTGGGGTCATGGGATACTTAAATACAAATTTCCAAGCCTATTTGAGGAGGCTAAGGACCCTGACATGTCATTGCAAGAGGCATTTCGGGTGCAAAGTGTCACAGAAGTGTTTAATTACATGGATCTCATATTATTTGGAAAGCAATTGGATACTATACAATTAATTATAGATAATATTCGGTTGACCAATTCTATACAAGACAAGGCAATTTGGAAATTAGAAGCTTCAGGACACTTTTCAGTTAAAACAGCTTATCAAGGATTGAAAAATGAACCTAGCACCACGGTACAAGTACATACAGTGTGGAAAATGAAGGTGCCTCCAAGAATGAGGGTGTTTGCATGGCTTACATACTATGACAAAATCTTGACTGCAGAAAACTTAGCTAAAAAGGGCTGGCACATGCCTAGCAGATGTACGATGTGCTTAAGGGAAGAGGAGACAATACCACACCTTTTCTCCAAATGCCCTTTTACTCTAGCGTTGTACAGAAATTTAGAAGATGCTAGTCAGATAAGGGTATATGACTGGGAAGAAGCTTTCAAGCAGAATCAGGCACAACAATGGATAGTAGATACGGCATATGACTTAAAAACAAGAGAGATAGTCTTGATAGCGATGTTTATATGTTGGAGGGAGAGGTGCTCGAGGATATTCAGAGGGGAAGTAAAAACTCTGCAACAACTGACACGAGAGGTTAAGGAACAATGGATGTACCTTCACTGAGATACAGAGGTGAAGGAGTAAACTGGCATGAGTCAGGGCAGGCGGGAAGGCAGAATTCTTTTACTGGTACAAACATCCGGTACCAGTAGTACAGACGGGGTAGAATAGAAGCTTGATTTCACCAATTTTTAATTCATAAGTTAGATTCTATGTTTTCTTTAAGCCAAGTTTTCCTTTTGTGTTATTTTGTTTTTCATTTTTATTTTTTTACAACTCAACACTCATGAGTTCAAATTGTAATTTTCCTGGTTACAAATCCTTTGTAACAATTCAATGAAATCAAATAAGGGCTTTGACCCTTATTTTTCATCAAAAAAACTATAGCATACTTCATCAGCTACTCGTTCCCTAATATTAGTCGTAGTCTAAAAAAATATTTCATGATTTTTTTATGCATTAATTTAATTATGCACATAACATCCCGAAGTAAAAATAAATTATATGTTCACGCGTTACGCGTTACGCGTTTCTTCATGCACCAGCGTTTTTTTAAGTCTTCTGAGTTCCGACCAATGTCAGGGCACATAATCAACATAAAAAAGTAGAAAAGTTGAACAATTATCCAAAATACCCAAGTTTCAGAAGTACAAAAAAGAAGGAAAAAAGAGAGCATACATATAGTATCCACAATAACACACTTCTTTTAAGAAATACCACAATAACATTTTACTCTGTAACTAGTTAATTTCTCGTCTACTATTTTCTATATATTCATTCTTTTAAAGCTGCATGATCAGTTTAGTCATGTAAAAACAAGCAAAACAATCAAAAGGAAAATCATACTGCAAATATAACCCCATGCAATCCTCCTACCTAGAGGCTGAGACACAGAAAATAATTAGAGAACTACCCACAAATTTTCGATAATCACATCACAGCACAGGCATTTGGGTTCTCATCACTGAGAAGTTGCGGGACGGGCACCATGTAGATATGATGGCCGCACCCGCACTGGTTGCAGGAACACGAGCCCCTGCCAACTTGCGTCATCTGTCCATTGCATTTCTTCTCAGTCTCCAGTTCCACAACCTCCGCGTGTCTTCGGATCTTCTTTGACACGTACTCGGCAAATCCTTTTGTATTCATGGTGCCTTTCACTGTGATGTGGTTCTTCTCAATGTCTACCATTACTTGCTCTACACCTAGAGGTGCAAATTAAAAGATAAACACGGAGGGCTGTTTCGGTTACAATTTTATGTGCTGAAATGCTCAAATTTCAATGGACATGCGTTTAATTTACAGTGGATCACATTCTAATCAGTACGTTTTTCAATAGAAGTGTGCCACTGAAATCGAGCAATTTAGCCAAAAAAAAAACCTACCTTGAATCTTCAGGATGGTGCGTTTGATGCGCCTGATACATCCATCGCAGTGAAGCACCACCTTGAGAACTACTGTGTTCTTCTCACAAAAATTTAAAAAGAAAAAAAAAAAGAGAGACAGAATCAGGTCCAAATTAATAATTTAAAGTTAAGGCAATTGTAGTCAAATTAATGATTGAAAGAGGATGCAGATTTGTACTTGGGTAACGGCTTTCTGGTCTTTAGCAGAAGAAAGAACCTCAACTTTATGTTTTGTTTCCTTCTCAATCTTATCACGAAGCTTCCAAGGATTCATGGTCCCCACTGCTGTCACTCTGTTTGCCTTGCGGTCAATTTTTACCTCTTCAAGTCCTATTAATTTAAACCCCCCCACAAAGAGTAATTATTCAGTAAAAAAATTATAAAAAAGTTCTAGCAAAAATGAAAAATAAATAAATAATACAGCAAAACTGTCAGTCTGTTGACGCTACTGTCAAAAGAAAGGCATTTGTGCTTTTGATCTGCAACTACTTTTTGACCAGCATATATATGCTAATTAATTAACCTCAGAGTTGTTAGTCTGTCAGATCACAGAACACACAAAAAAACACACGCATGTTTGCTTTAAAAATGATTTCAACAATAACAGAGCCCATTTCTTTTGCTAATAACAAAATGAAAAAATATACTTTATAATACAAAAACATTTCAAATCTTAGATGGGCTGAAACACAGCTTGGCATGCAATATTAACCAACTCTTTGATATCTGCTTCAAAAAAGTAAATAAATAACAAACCGTTTGTTATATCTGTAAAGAGAAAACGAAAACCCATATATATTTTGAAAGTATCAGGAAAAGTCATCATATACGTAATTGTTTTTCCATTGTAACAGATCTGAAAAAAAAAAATCCTGCATTGGATTTCTGAAATACAAAATGCATGTAGAACGATATTTTGAGATGCTGGAGGATATATGGAGGAGAGAGATTATACAAAGTATTCAGCTTAAGAAGAAAATTTCCAAAACATAATATTTCTTTAAGGAATGCTTTGATGTGAAGTATTAATTAATTAGAAACCCTCCTTTACAAGAGCGATATCTATTTAATAACAGACATGATCAATAGCTTGATATCAGTTTAGAGAGAGAGAGAGAAAGAGAGCGAGGAGATAAATACCTGGGAAGCACTTCGTTGACTGCAGAATCTCGTCCACCCACCCGTCGTTGTGAAAATCCACCTTCAGCACTGCCACCACCTCAGCTCTCCTACACCCTATCATCTCTCTTTCTCTGTCGTTAAGTAAGAACTAAGAAGGGGCTGGTCCAGTGAAAGGCGCGGGCTGGGGTGTTTATAATGGCATGGTTTTTCTTGATCATCAGGATCAGCTGTGACAAAATTACAGTTATTGCGGTGTCAATGATTCAGTTAAGATAGATTTTCATGTAAAGATTTTAACAGAGTAGTTTTCACTTCATGCAGCGCACAGACTTTAGAATCAAAAGAGGGCTTCATAAGTTCATATGGTTTGAACGCTGCATAAAGGAGAAATTACTCTGTTAAATATTTACCCCGATTTTCACGCATAAAGTGTCTGCCACGTTAGTGAGGTAAAAGGTCGTAGAATATTTAGGTTTATATACACAGGAGCAACGATTACTGGTGCTTGATATCGTCTCCCTGTTGGGCCTTGGATAATCCTACTTCATTCTACTAATTTTAACTCCACCGTCTCCGCACATTTGTAAATTGCAACTAAACAGTCGGATGTCTTCCACGTGGTTTTAGTTCAAAGAATGTAGACCAACTCTGGTGTAGTTCTATATTGGGAATTTATCCTGCTAGTACCCGCCAAAGATTGGAAGTTTTCACATGTGAGATTTGAGATTTCCTTTAAACAGCCCATTTATGTTACGAAAATTTGACCTTTCCAGAATCGCGCTTCGAGACTAGGGGTGTCAATGATACCCACCGTCCCACCGTATTAAGATGTCTACGGATAAAGTTTTTTGAGTGACTGTGAGGCTACGGTACCATGCACAGCACGGATTGGGTTCGTGCTACGGCTCAATATTTAAGTTTTCAAAATACTAACGGTCGATCCGAACCGTTCAACATGATTATAAAATGAATATCTACTTGCAAACCAAATTTTATATTTTTTCGATTTTTTTTTTTACTATTTTTTTAGATAGGTAGAAAATCACTGTTTTGGATGGTCCAGAATTTTCAGATCAAGTGATTTTCTACCTATCTAAAAAATAGTAAACAAATTTGAAAAAATCCGTGCTATGCATAATACCGTAGCCTCACTCAAGTTTTTTTCGTTAGTCTATTTGGTATGGACATGGATAAATATTTTTTTTCGTTAGCTAAACGGATATGAGTATAGAAAAAGGCTATTTCGTACCCGTTACCCTATAGGGTAATTATATAAAATAATATTATATAACAATGTTTGAGCAATAATTAGTGATGGTAAAATTTATTTTTGTGATATTTCATATAATAATATTTTTACAATAATTAGTGATGTACATTTGTTATTTAGTGTATTTTTTTTACTATAAGAAAAATGATAAATATCTTACTTTTATTTGCATGTTTGTTATTGAGTAAATAATTGAATTTGTCCGAAGAGATATTTGTGTTTTCAAATTCTCTTGCTTTATAAAAAATCAATTTAGTTGAAATTGATTGCACATTTGTTTTTTTTATTAGTAATGTGATTGCTTATGTGTGAAATGATGAGTTTTGATGTTCTATTTGTAAAACATAATAAAATTAATTATTATATTACTATTATTATTCGTTATCCACCCGCTACCGTTTCGTTACCCGATAATTTTAACGGGTATAGGTAGGGTAGGGTAAGGTCAATTCTTAATGGATAAGGGTAGGGTATAGGTGAGGTCAATTCTTAATGGGTATGGGTATGAAAACGCTTCCACCCTACTCATATCGTACCCATTGACACCCCTATTCGAGACTGCTGAGGTCGGATTGGTTTGGAAATCGAAAGGCTTTGAGAACAAAAAAGGAAAAAAGAGAAAAACAAAAATCCAAAAATCCAAAAAAAAAACAAAAAAACAAAAAAACAAAAAAAACAAAAAAACAAAAAAACAAAAAAACAAAAAACAAAAAAAAAAAAAAAAAAAAAAAAAAAAAACAAAAAAACAAAAAAAAAAAAAAAAAAAAAAAAAAAAAAAAAAAAAAAAACAAAAAAAAAAAAAAAAAAAAAAAAAAAAAACAAAAAAAAAAAACAAAAAACAAAAAACAAAAAAAAAAAACAAAAAACAAAAAAACAAAAAAAAAAAAAAACAAAAAAAAAAAAAAACAAAAAAACAAAAAAAAAACAAAAAAACAAAAAAAAAAAAAAAAAAAAAAAAAACAAAAAAAAAAAAAAAAACAAAAAAAAACAAAAAAACAAAAAAACAAAAAAACAAAAAAACAAAACGAGAACAATGAGTGTTCCTCGTTCGGATTTGTCTCTCTCTAATCGTTTCGGTTCTCTCGTAGATCTTGAGCAAATATTGGCAGGTTGCCTAGCCACGATCCGTTCTAGCAAGAATTTGGATAAAGTTTTTGATCTGATTGCTCATCCTGTGGAAAACTTTGATGGATCAATAATGGCGACGCGCGCATTAATTCAAACACCGCATGGCCCAAAGGTGATGCCTCACGGGCCGTTTAACAAAATACTACAGCAAAATCTACCGAAGGAAATTCGGACTAATTCCACTTCTTCTCAACTGATCTATATGAAATGCGCTGATAAAGGTCATTTGGGTCGCGATTGTAGAAACAAACAATTGTGTTTCACTTGTAACCGACTGGGACACAAAGCGACAGAGTGTCGCACAGTGACAGATATTCCTGCTCGAATTCCAAAACGCCTTGTGCATATACTGCCAAAACAACCATCGTCCTTCCATCTTCCCCTAGAGAAGTCAAAACAGCATCATCCACCTCTAAGCATGGCACATAAACCTCTGATCACCACGCTGGTTGCTAATGCCCGATCGATCGCGGTTGAAGCTGATCTCATGCTGTATTTTGTTCTCAACGACATCGCCGCGTGGGGGCCTGAGAAGGTCGAAAGGGTTTTCCGCCACCATTTTGATCAACACAACTGGGTTGCGTCTGTTTTTTATAAGTACAAGTACTTAATCAAAGCTCCCAACAAAGCATGGGTTGAATCCATCTCTGCTAAAGGATATAAGACCTTACAACAAGTCCAGTTCCCAGTCGTTGCATGGGAGCGTGGGTTTGGCGAAGGTAGACCTCTCCAATCGATTTGGGTAAGAGTTTATGGCTTTCCATTACATTTTAATGACTGGGATGAATACAATCGAATTTTCAATGTTTGGAGCTTTTGTGTTGGAGGTTGACCTTGGTACCCATAGTGGATATAATGTACGATTTGTCAGAGTTCGTATGGGAGTTTGTGACATCAATCTTCTCCCTAAGCACCATTATGCGCCATATAGGAATGCGGCAGGTTTCATGTCATGTTATGATCTTGAAATAGAAGTGGAAACTCCTACCACTGAGAGCATTAATGCGTGGAAAGTACGCACACATGGAAGGCCTTACCCTAATGGTACCGAATTCGGGCAACAACTACGATTGCGTAGTACAGGCCAAGCTAATTCAGCACCTGGCCCTGTCCAAGGTGCAGGAGGATTCACAGAACGGAGGTAGAAATATTGGAGGCCCGCTCCGTAAAGGCGGTCGAGGCCTCAACCTAGCTCACCACCAACAACAAGATACTGATATGAGGGGAAGCCAGTTGCCAATCAATCCGGGTACGACAGTCGTCCCACCTGGTACCGGACCACAAGTAGATTACAAAGGCAAAGGTAAAAGCCCAGAAGCATGGGAAGCGCATGTAGAACAAATTGCACTTTGCTCTATCATGACTGGTAATGTAATAGGAGGCCCTAGTGGAGTTACAAACAAAGATGCTCCAGTTTCTCAGCAGGTGTTGCTGGCATCTGACAAACCAGCAACCGACCAGCCTAGTCCAGTAGGCCCAGTTCTAGTGGCTGAGAAAGACAGTGACACCTTTCAAGATACACACACATCATTTAGTGAATCTGAAAATGACTCTCAACTCCCAAGAGCACAACAATTGTGCCTAGGCCAGAAGGTAGCAGAGGTAAAAGCTGACAGTGATACTGATGATGAAACTCCTATTTTGGAGAAGGCCAAAAGAATGTCTTAGTTGCTCCAATTGGTGAAACAAAGATCCAATTCTACCAATACTCTCACACCAACTGCTTCCTCTGTGCCAGCATCCCCAAAAAAGAAGTGTATATGAGGCAAAAAGAAAGCTGAATCTCACCGGCCTATCAAGAAAACAACAACCTGGGATCAAACTGCCATCAGACCTCGAGCGTCTGGAGTGGGCCTCAGACTGAGAACCACCCAACAAAGGCAAGGTTTGGGCTCATCCCCTGAAAAGGCAATAACTATTCCTGATGATTCTAACAATACACAACCACCCATGATGCTAACACCTCTGGTAGCTGAACCACCCACCATAAAGAAGTAAGCTGAGCCTCGTAGAAGTTTGAGGGTACTTGCACAAGGTGACACAGATTCTACCATGGTCAGAGCTGTCAAGAGGAAAGAGTGCCAACAGCTTCCATTTCATGAGGTATCTCTTTATTCAATAGTTTTCCATATACTTGATTAATTATAAAACAAATTGAAAATCTTTTTACAGTATATCAAATTAATCTGGGCAGTTCTGTAGAAGAAAGAAGAGTAGTAATTGACATGATACAGAATATAAATAGACAAGATTTTGAAAAAGCTATTAAAGCTTTCTTAGTTAGAGATAAATCTCAACCTTTAGGTGAATTCCTCATCCAATATAGTGCTAACTTCCTTACATCGTCTAGTGTAAAAACTTTCTAGTGATCCATGAATATACTAAATTGGAACTGTAGAGGCTTGTGCTCTATTAGGAAAAGACATATATTACATGATTTAATCATAGACCATAATGTAGACTTAGTTGTTATTCAAGAAACAAAAAAAGAAAATTTTAATAAGAGATGCGTAAATAGTATATCCACTAAAATGGACTTATGGATTTGCAATCCTTTCATAGGAAGATTAGAAGGTATACTATTTGGAGCTGATAGAAATAAAGTTAGAATAATTAGCCAATCTTTACATCAATTCTGCCTTAATGTCATCTTAGAAAATAAATTGGATAATAAAATTTGGCAACTTATCATTGTGTATGCTCCTGTTCTGAGGCAACTTAAACCAATATTTTGGGCTGAATTAGCAGCAGTTAGAGATGCTACATATAATCTAGGCATTATATGTGGAGATATTAATGCCATCAGAAAAAGGGCTGAAAGATCAGGACCATCTTATGATGTTGCTATTAGCCAACAATTTAATTCTTTTATTAATACTCATCATATGATAGAACATAGATTGTCAAGTAGACAATTCACCTGGTCTAATGGGAGACAGTTTGCCTTATTGGACAGAATTTTCTCTACAATTGATTGGGACCAACATTATACATATAGTTATATTGTAGATGTTAGTTGTAATGGGTCTCACTATTGCCTAATCTTGTTACAAACTTCTCTTGCTCCATCACCACAACAATCACAATTTAGATTGGATCCAATTTGGGTGGAATAAGAGGAATTTATAACATTATTGAACAAATGGTGGAAGGAATACCAACTTAGAACTAATGATGTACCTAAGAGTTGGCACAAAAAGTTAAAATTCTTACAAAAGAAAATCACTGGGTGGTCTAAAAATTTTTATGGAGCTAAAAGAAAGGAAAAAACAAAATTACTTGCTCACTTACATGATCTGGAATTACTTAGAGAGCATAGAGATTTAACTGATTTAGAATTAGAAGAATGGATTCAAATTAGTGTTAGATTAGATGAAATATATAAAGAAGAAGAAGCCCATTGGAAATTGAGATCCAAACAAAAGTAATTAGAAGGAGACCAAAACACAAAATATTTTCATACTATTGCCACTCATAGATAAAAAAAGAATATAATCAATACCCTGGAGATTGAGGGACAAGTTTCACACAATCTCATATTATAAAGATCTCTTAGGAACACCATGTAGTAAGTATGATACATTAGATAATGATTTATGGGATCCTGAAGATAAACTGACATTAACAGAACAATCCCAATTAGAAGTTCCTTTCATGGAACAGGAAATTAAGAAAGCCATTTTTTGTTCTGAACCAAATGGAGCACTAGGCCCAGATGGTTTCTCTTTTAAGTTCTATCAAACCTTTTGGGATCTCATTAAAGATGATTTGATGATACTTGCACATTTCTTCTATAATCATACACTTAATCTAGACAAGTTAAACAAATCATGTATTTGTTTGATTCCAAAAGAGAAGGGAGCATCTCATATTAGGAAATTTAGACCTATTAACTTAGTTAATTGTAGTTTCAAATTTCTCTCTAAAACATTAACTAATATATTAGAAGGAAGCATGCAAAGATTGATAGATAAGAGTCAATCAACTTTCTTAAAAAATAGATATATTTTAGATAATGTAGTCCTTAGTCAATAAATCATTCATTCTTGTCAAATCTCAAAACAACCAGGAGTAGTCATTAAGGTTGATTTTGAGAAGGCTTGTGATAAAATACATTGGGACTACTTGTTGGAGGTTTTGAGAGGTAGAAATTTTGGGATTAAATGGATCAAATGGATAGCAGACTGGCTATATAGTTCTCAATCATGTATTATCATTAATGGAAAACTAACTGAATATTTTTACTGTAAAAGAGGAGTTAGACAAGGTAATCCATTGTCACCATTCATTTATATATTAGCAGTTGTTACATTAGGCAAAAAATTTCACAAAGGAAGACAAGCCAATATAATTAGAGGATTGGGACCACCATGTATAGATCAAAAAGCTATCACTAATTGTCATTATGCATATGACACCATACTGTTTTTGCCAGCTCATGAGGAAGTTGTGCAAGCAGCATGGTGTATCTGGCTATGCTAGATTTTGAAGCTGTATCTGGCATTAAAATGAATTTTGAAAAAACTGAGATATACCCTATTAATTTAGTTACTGATAATCCTTTAGATCAGATATTTAGGTGTCATTGGGGATCTTTCCCTATTACATATCTTGGATTACCTTTACACAATACCAAATTGGCTATCTCTGATTGGAATTTTTTAGTAGATAAAATTGAGCACAAATTACAACACTAGAAAGGTCAGTTGTTATCTAGTGGGGGTAGATTAACTATGTCATGTCAGCAATACCTTTATATACATTGTCTATCTATAAAATCCCAAAGACTATCCTAGCTAGAATTGATAAAATTAGAAGAAGATTTTGTGGCAAGGAACTGAAACATCCAAAAAAAGATATGCATTGGTTAGATGGTCCCAAGCTTGTATTGCCAAACAGTTTGGAGTTTTAGGCATACTTGATTTACACTTAATGAATATTTCTTTACTGCTCAAATGGTTGTGGAAACTAAAAGATCTCTCTTATTCTAGCATGTGGAAAACTCTGATTATACACAAGTATTATTCCAACACTATAACACCTTTCTCACCTTTTTGGAATGCAATTGTAAAATTAGAATACTTAAGTAGAATTAGCACTAGATATGAACCAGGGGTCCATTCTACAATTTATTTATGGCATGACCTATGGTTTGATACTTGTACATTAGCACATATATTTTCTCAAGTATATAGGTTATGTACTAATCCAACTGTTCTCTTCATTGAGGCCATCCAATCTCAAGGTCAGGTGGTAAGGTTTAGAGAGATACTGACATGCATCAATCAACAGGACTGGGCTAAAATATTATATATTCTAAGCCAAGTCTCATTTACATGATAAGTTAACTTGGAGATGGGAGGCTACAAGGAGGTTCTTAGTCCATTCTTTGTATAATTCTTAAATTTTAGAGGAGTTACTGTACAACCTCTATTATGGTGGAAATTGCCTGTCCCCCCCCCCCCCGCAAATCAGGGTTTTTATGTGGCTGTTAAGTAACAATAAAATTCTGACCAAAGACAATCTACTTAGGAAAAAATGGACAGGAGATCCACAGTGCATCTTGTGCTCTCAGGATATTGAAACTGTTAACCATTTGTTTTTTACAATGCCCAAAAATACAACAAGTGTTATTCTGGTTAGGCAAAAGTCAACATTATATGTCCACTTGGACCAACTGCCAGGATATCATCCAATTTTCTTTCTCGTTGAGTGTTACAGATAGAAATGCATTTTTGTTAGTTTACAGTGCCATGTGTTGGACAATTTGGAAATATAGAAATGATATTATCTTTAACCAAATTACACATAAGTCAGCCAGAAACATTATTTTACTTATTATCTCCTTGGTTGAATATTGGACAGGTACTGTGAGTAAGAAAATTAAAGAGTTAGCAATCTTGTGGCTACCAAAGACATTGGATGCGATTCCTCGCTGCCGCCTGAAGAAGAAGAAGAAGAAGATGAAGGGCTGGCTTTAGCCTCAGCACCAGTGCACTCTGCAGAACCATGATGAAGATTAGCCTTGTTCTGCTCAGAATTTTTTCTTCGTGGATGATTTCCAGCCCCATTATGAGAGGCTTAGTGTTATTTTGTTATGCTGCAATTTGGACTGATATCAGTCAGTTTGTGTTGCATTTAGGGTTTATGCTTACTATAAGATTGGACAATTTGTTTTGGCGCGAATATTAGGGACGTGTGTTATGTAACTTAACTTTGTTTCATTAACATGAAACGGGCTTTTAGCCTTTTTCCGAAAAAAAAATGTGACAAAAATTTTAGAGTCGACCAAACTATCACCATTTTTGTTCGTCACTTTTTCCTTCTATTACACGTTATTCTCTATCACGTTAATTATAATTATCTACCATAATTTCAATTAGAGGTAGATACAAAATGTTAATAATAATAAAATTTTAATTCAAAATATTAAATTTTACAATAAATAATATTAGTTTACATATAAAAAACAACAAATATAATAATACCTAGTTAGTCAAATTAAGTCGATAATGGTAAATCGAGCTTGCTTCTACGAGTCTTTATCTTTTTGAAATATTTACATAATTTTTTCATTATCAATATCATTGAACAAATCCTTTTCAATATAAGTAACTAAATAATCATTCAACTATTGATATGTTATTTCTTGATTCATTTTTCACCACATTCATTGTCGAATATACTCTTTCAACATTAGCGGTAGTCATCAACAATATCAATGTCGGTTTTGCTAATTTGTAAAGCAAGAGATAAATACTGTGTTTTTTCTTGTCCTCAAGTTTTGAGAAAGTTCAACTAATTCCCTTACCTCCAAAAAAATTACTATTAGTTTGCAAATCCAAATGGTAATTCTCCAAATGATTTTCTAGAATAGTAAGCTCACATTGGTTGAAATCCGAGAGATATAATTGAGCAAGTTTAAGCTACTTGTCTTAGTTAAATGATGAAAAAGAATTATTCGGATTTAAACATGACATACACATAAGAATTATTCCCGCATAGGCAAAATGAGGGGTGGCGATACAAATCATCTTTTTTGTCTCCTTTGACAAGTGGCGACACAACATGCAAATCGCCTTTTTTTTCTTTCTAGCGACGCAAATCAATTTTTTTTCTTCTTCTGGTGAATCGGAGCGGAGTAGCGGACCATACTGCATCTTTTTTTCCCTTTCTTTTCGGCGAATCAGTCCGGACTGACTTTCTTTTTCGTGCGATTTTCTTCTGTTGGACCGTGAATTAAATTCAAGGGTAGGCCTTATTTCCATTCAAGAGTAGGCACAAGTATAAAATACCATTAAGCCTATTTTTTTTTTTCATAATTTCTGCCTACCCCTAGGCCTCTTTAGATCTGCCACTGTGATTGAGTCTATGTTGCAATGTATAGCACGGATTGGTTTGTACTATGGATCAATATTTTCATAGTTCAAATAGTCGATATGAACCGTTCAACACAATCTCCATATAAAAATATACTTACAAACTAAATTTTACATTTTTTAAATTTCTTTTACTAAACCTTCAAAAAAAAATCTTTTACTAAATTTTTTAGATAGGTAGAAAATCACACTCCGCACATGGTTGTAATATCATAGATATATTTTTATTTTATTTTCAAAAGTGGGGTGTAATATCATAGGTATAATCTTGCATTTTTTTTCAAATTAAAAACATTTAAGTATCTTTTAATGGAACTCAACAGAATTATAAATTTTCTGTCAGGATCGGGGATCGATTTGGTTCCGGTATTTCGATGCATCATTGCTGGATGAACCCACAAAATGATCGACCTATTTAGGTTAGGAGTGAATCTACATGCTTTCTGCAACGTGTATCGGTAATTTAAGTTGTAGCAAGTAGGGCAACATGTACGACCAAAAATACATTTTCTTGCATAAATCTACGCTATATCGAAAGAAAATCTGCATAGACAGCCAGAATTGAAGTTAGAGATAAGCAAATTAGGCCCAACAATTTTATAATTTTATAATTCAGACTTGAGGTCCGTAATAGGGAAAGTAATTATTCAGTGATAAGCAAATTAGTTCAGAAATAAACCCAGTTCACAGATAGACACAGTCCAATCCAAATTCAAAATGTTATTTTTAAAAATTCTGAATAGGCAACTGCAACTGCTTGCTCCGTCTCTAACTTGATCTGATCTGAATTTCCAATATAGGTCAAGGCAAGGCAACAAACCTGGAAGAGTACGTGAGATTCTTCATATTCTCTCTTTCGGCCCAACAACCAAAAGAGCTAGGAATTGGGCCTCTTCATTATTTCTTTTGTAACCTGTGGACCAGCAAATATAAATCTTCAAGTTTTCGGAAACTAGTTGATTAAGTTTTTTGAGTGCAGATTGCTTCGAATTGTTAGTTCGGACAAAATCAATTTAGTAGTAAATTTAATTTTGTTGTAGGGTTGGTCAAATTAAACTGTAACTCGGATTTAGGTATTTGTTGTCCTAGACGAATTGAGTTTAGGTTCAGGTCAATTCGAAGTTCAAATTATTTAAGTGCATATACATTTAGTTTTGAATCTATCAGATTCAAGATGTGGATTAATCTAGTTAGATCTCATCTAATTTTGGACCGCTTAGATTTTACCGCCTCTAATTGACCATATTATTTTATGATCAATCATGATATCATCACAATTGGTCAGAATGTATTACTTTTCGCTGCCTGATTCAAGCCATGAGAGGGACAGCCTAGCAAGATCTACCTGGAATAAGCACAACTGGAGAGAACGAACACAAGCCACGTTGAAGCAGCTATAATTTTTGCTTCCATATTGCCGTATATAACGTGAAAATCCATTGAAAATTATTCTACCACTAGGTGCTTCATGTTGCGGCTACGCCGCAACCGTTATTTTACATCAATGTTTGTGTAAATGGATGTCGGCTTGTTGCTGTAGTTGTTTTATTTGAGAAGTTTTAGGTATGTTTCAGCTGTTTTCAAGGTAAGTGCACAAATACATACATTAGAAAGAATTGAAAACACTGCAGCAAGTGGATGTTAATTCATGACTTATACCAGAGAAGGCGAACAACATGCATTCAAAGTTCGCCATATTAAGATTTACATTACTTACAAAATACATGTAAATAAAATTTCATTGGACCGGAGGTATAAGAACTCGTGTTGCTATTAAATAGGTCGAGTTGCTATTAAAACTATTGTGGTCATTATTGTCCATACAACCAACATGTTGTGAGTAGTACAAATAAGAAATACATCACTGGAAATTAACCTAATTTGTCATATTGTCAAGACGCAAAGCCATTTTTTCTACAATTGATAGCAAAAGAAATGAAAAAAAAATTGAATCAGTTTAGTAAAGCAAAAATCTACAGCTGAAGTTTTACAACATATTGATTTCCATGATAGTTTTAAAAAAGATAGGTCGTGTTGAAAAATCAACAATAAACACCCAAGAGGTTATTAAGTAGCAAAATTTATGTGTAATGACAAATCTCAGCCCAAGTAAATTTTTATTTTTCTGATCCAAAAATCAACTGGATAAAAATAACAAAATTTAAGTATGTAAACCTCTAAAACCACAATCATGTCATCGTCATTGTTATCATTACTTTGGCTCCAAATATCAAGGTTGTAAGAATCTACCCAAAGAAATAGAGAAAAAAAAAATAATCATCTGTTTCAAAAGAAGGCATTGATGTGTATTGTAAATAATGGTACTAACCAGTTAGATCTGACTAAATATGTAAGCGATGATCAGCTCGCCTCACCCTTTTTTTGGAATATATAAAGAGAAAACAGAGATTGCAACTTTATATGGGAACTGTCAGCTTTGAAATTAGATTGAACAGTTCAGATGTTGCCCCCTTGTGTTAGGTACCTGAAAAGATGTCAAGTCAGGGCTGATGTGGGTTAATTAAAGTTTGAAGTGGTGCAAATTGCTAATCTGATTGTCAATTGAGCCTAAATTAGGATATATGTAGGCATAAGGCATAATTTATAAATCAGTTTAGTTGGATGCATAGTTTGGTTTACATTGCATATTTTAGGCTAGGACAATATGGTATTAGTCAGACCAATACCAGAAATGACGAACTTGTGGGAGATACTGTGCCAGTTGTCTTTTCCAATTTTCTGAAGCCCAAGAAGGAATAACCTGAAGACTAAATACTTAAAATAAATTTGTCCTGTAGGTCCTGGGTTCGAATCAGCCTCCTTGCAAAAATGCAAGGAGAAGGCTGCCTAGAAATTCCCTTCCCCAGCCCTACAACGTGTGGGAGCTTTCGGCAATAAGTACGCCCTTTTTTTTAATTAACCAAGATGGATATTGAGTTATGTATATTTTTTGTATAAGATTCTAGAGGTAGATATAAGGTTGTTTCAGGCTTAAGCACATGAGTGGACTTGTTGCTAGAGCACATTTAAGCATTGTACAATGGAGTTATTGGCATAGTTTATGTGGTATGTCACTTCATTTGAAAATTGATGCTATATTGTGCCAATTAAATCTGAAAACATACAACAATTTTAGGGTTTAGGGTGTATACTGATTGGGCTTAAATAGAAAAGAAAAGCCAAACACAAACTGCATGACAACAACAGTAACTGAATATGCAAAGGAGGACAAATTTAGTGTCCGCATCTAATTAAATCATCATCATTTGTACTGTAAGTCTGTAATTTAATTTAAAGTGATTAAGGATGTCAAAAGTGTAACTTACAACTGAACAAACCCAAATCCACGGATTAAAACATACCCTGCATTTGGAAAGAATCTTAATTAGCAAATAATTCTATTTGCAGTTTGAATTGAAGGATGCAGCTACATTAGAACTAATTGTTCAAACACTCGCTACCAAAAGTTACAAAAATGAGTGACAAGTAGGTGGAACTTAATCACATAAAGTAATAAGCCTAAAAGAAATACCCCAGATTATTTGTTTGCAATTGTATTAAACATGGATCAACGGGACGGTACAAAATACATAGTGTCGACGTTGGTTGTAATGTTTTAATTAACCTTTGGTAAGACAACCGGGGCAATTAAAAATAGGAAAGAAAAAAAATGCTTCAACCTTTCTGCGTAACAATGAAAGAATGCTCCACATGCCCTACCTCATTGGAAACCTCTTCCAGCTGAAATCCCAGATATTAGGAAGAACATAATAATGTAGAAATAGAAAGAGAAAGAGAAAGGGAAAAAAATAATGAAAAAACAAAATAAAATGACAATAATAAATTTAAAAAAGGAGGAAAATTTTGAGAATCTGTGTTAGATTTGCTAATCTGATTCTGTGAAGTAAATAGGAATGAGGAGAGTACCTCAAGACACGCGAAGTGGTTTTGCTCAAGCAAATTATATTTCTGAAGTACGTGCATGTCCATTAAAGGAACAACTCACCTATAAGAACCAAGTGTAAAATTTACTCATATGATGACATACTTAAAGCCAACTTGATCTGACGGGTGCAACAGTCTAATATCAAGCATCAGGTACTTCACAACATAAAATTCAGTAGAGGAACAACTCATCTATAAGAACAAACCTCAATTTTCCAGTGGAACTTTACTCCTTGCACCTTCATACAAATCTGTTTCCTTCGAACATTTTACAAAAACAAATATATAAAAAGAAGAAAATTACAAACAGGAAAACAATGCAAAATATAAATATGCATAAGAATTAAGCATAAGATTTTTTTACCTTAAATAATGTATACCACGATGTATGTTAGAATTGTACAATTGATAGAATTCATCTAAGACTTCAATTACACAGAATTACATTGGGATTTTTTTTTACTTAAACAAAACAAATTCAACTTGACCATTGTGAATTCAAAATGAACGAATTGAACTGAAAAGTACCTGATTGGTATGGTAAAGGGGCGAAATGGGGATTGTGCGAGGACTGGAGCCACTTGAAGAAGCAGAACACGTGGAGGGGGCTAACTGGATAGCGCCGAGGCGCGGAGCACGCATAAGGCCATGTCGGAGGAGAGAGAGGGAAGGCGGCTGAGCGTGCGCAATGTGGCCTTATTCGTTAGGAGGATGCGTTCCCCAATCGCAACACAGATGACACTATTCCTTTGGTAATTCCTGCGCTAGAGCGTCCTACGTTTGCACCGTGGTCATCTAATTAAAAAATGAGTGCAATTTGTACTGATAAACCAATAATTCATCTAGTACAATATAATATAGTTTATAACGTATAAAATAAAAAATGAGGAAATAAAACAGGGGTTAAATGAGGAAAATTTGTACTGATAAACCAATAATTCATCCAGTAATTTACATACTGATGGTATCAGTTCAATAACTAACACCCAGTTCTGTAATCTAACCTCAATTTTCCTCAATCAACCCAGTACTCATCTCAGTCCAATTAATTCTTTCTTTTTTGTTAAGAAACGAAAAACCCCAAATGAGGCTTGTTTATCAGATTTAGCCTCAGTTGAAAATATTAAAAATATAGGTAACACAGAGACATAAAAGGGGCTAAAATTAGTCAACTCATATGATACCTTTGTCAGCAAATTCAGGGTACGGCTCCGAATATGTACTGACAGACCTAGTTGATCCCTAATCATCCCTGATTCCTAATTTTCCTAGATCCAAATTGGAAATAGTTAACTAACTAAAGCCCCAGGTAATAAAAACTAAGATGATACCTGTCACAGCTTGGTAGCCATGGGGGTAATACGTAGGCACTGAGGAAATATGGAGAACAGTACGACAGAGAAGGCCCCATGCCAGGCGACAGCGCCGGCTGGGGGAATCCGATCACTGGCTGCGGGTACCCCGCCGCACCTCGGTCGAAAATCCCGTACTGTGGCGGGGGTGGGTACAGGCCATGGTGTTGCGAATCAGGCCCAGTCACACCTCTGCTCTTCGCCTCCTCTTCGCTCATCGTATCTCGTTTGACTTCTCTCCGATTTCTTCTCTCGTTGAATGGCGGGGGAGGGTACAGGTAAGCATCAGGTATTAAATGGGAAGAGTACAGTCGATAAGTCCAAGGGAAGAAATACCGACCAAAAGGGAAGACGAGAAGGCGCGGAGCGCGGGAGAAGGAACACGTAGCGGGGGAGCGACTATGTGGCAATCGCAGAAGAGAAGAGAGCGAGCAGCGAGAGGCGAATTTTGCACTTATTTTGGGCAAAATCGCGTGAGACGCGGAGGTGGTGGTCGGTGCGTTGAAGATGACGAATAGAAGCGTCACTGTAAACTAATCTAATCCGTGGAAACCACATCAGACAGAGGAATGATAAGGTGGCACTGTTCATCGCTGACGTCACAGCCTATTGGAAATTAAGGTATTTATAATGTGTCCATGAGCGAGCTGCAGACACAGGCAGACCCCAGAGTCCAGACAGCGACCCAAACCTTTTTTGAGACATTTTTACTTGTCTATCCCTAATTTCCTGATAAATTGCAATTTACATAGGTATGTGCTATGAATTTGTATTCAAATCCAAATAGTTGATTTGAATCGCTCAACGTGATTCCCGTGTAAAATGTATTTGGAGATTAAATTTTACAATATTTATTTTTTTACTCTTTGTTTATATAGGTAGAAAATCACTCGATTTAAAGTTTTGAACCATCCAATAGTAGTAGTATTCTACCTATTTAAAAAAATAATAAAGATTTTAAAAAATATAAAATTTGATCTCTAAGTATATTTTCATATGGAGATCATATTAAACAGTTTAGATCGACTATTTGAACTTTAAAAATAGAAATACGAATTCATAGTACAGACACTATGCATAGTACCGTAGCCTCACTCCTTTTTACTCTCCTATTTGATGATTAATTAAACGGCTATTTTTTTAGTCAATCAATTATTGTAAAATTTTAGTAGTTGGTCTTTAGTAGATGTAAATGGACATAGTTGGTACGTCATGCATATGGAGAGTTGAAGCAAAATATATTAATTAAAATTCAATTATCTTTATAGTCGATCTAAGGATTAAATTTATTTTTTTATGGTTTAGTTTAAAATCAATTATCTTTAAAGAATATCAATTTATTTATTCGGATAGACACTTCTATTTACTACTGAAAACAAAGCGATAACAATTTAAAAGAAGAGAATGTGTGAGAATAAAAACTTTTTCAGGGTATGTAGAAAAATACAGCTCAATTATTATATTATCAGTGTACGGCCATACTCTTTTCTACTCTTCGATACCTTTCTTCTCCATTCTTCTCACCTCATCACCAGCCTTCTTAGATCTCCACTTCTTCGGTTCCTCCGACCCGGCTACTAGAAGCTCAAAATCCCGGAACACGATGCAGTACAAGAACCTGGGACGGTCGGGGCTGAAAGTGAGCCAGCTGTCGTACGGCGCGTGGGTGAGCTTCGGCAACCAACTGGACGTGAAGGAGGCGAAAGCTCTTCTCCAGTGCTGCCGCGATCATGGCGTCAATTTCTTCGACAACGCCGAGGTGTACGCCAATGGCCGCGCCGAGGAGATCATGGGCCAGGCCATTCGCGAGCTTGGCTGGCGCCGCTCCGACCTCGTCATCTCTACCAAGATCTTCTGGGGTGGATCTGGCCCCAACGACAAGGGTCTCTCCAGAAAGCACATCGTCGAAGGTATAAGTTTTGTTTTGCTGCTTTTTTCTAAAAAATTTCTGAGATCTTGGAGTTGAACTCTCCGGGTATTTCTTTTATGTTGGGAACTGTGTGGTGGGTCTGGAGGACCCTTGTGGAATGACTCGCTGCATGGATGTGTGCAGAGAGTAGGGCAGAAAATTTTGATTCAGTCCTTGTTGCAAGTAGATATCAGAAACTACTCATAGTAGATGTGAGGTGAGAGAGATCTTCTATGCGCTGCATTGGTTTAATTTATTTATTTTTGTCTTTTTTAAATTTTTTGGCAATTCGACATGCACTCTACAGGGATGTTAGGGTTATTAGAATCTTTTAGATAATTTATTTTTTATTCCAGTTCATAATAAAATTCCATCCGCTTACTGAAAAGGCCCATTTTTTTTTTCCTTTGGCTGTAAAATCACGTTTTACTTCATGATCAGTCAACTCTGAAGGTGGGTTAACTGAAATATCAATTCTTTTTTACTAACAAAACATTTGGTATTCTGGATGCTGAATTTCCTGTGGCAATCATGCTGTGTTGGTTCGTGAAGCTGCGGATCAATGTGACTTGGTCATTTCACCACCAGCTACATAAATCGTCACAACATGAGAGCCACATGGAAATGGAATTCCTTTCTCTTAATATCAGGCACAAAGGCTTCACTGAAACGGTTGGACATGGAGTATGTGGATGTGCTGTACTGTCACCGGCCAGATGCGGCCACGCCAATTGAGGAGACAGTACGGGCCATGAACCATGTCATTGACAAGGGCTGGGCTTTTTACTGGGGTACAAGTGAGTGGTCAGCCCAACAAATCACTGAGGCATGGGCCGTGGCTAATCGGCTCGACCTGGTGGGACCCATTGTGGAGCAACCCGAGTACAATCTTCTCTCCAGGCATAAGGTTTGTTCTTTTTTTTTCTTTTTCTGTGGTGGAGGGAATGGGTATAGGAACAATTTTGCATGACAAGTAATAACCTATTTCTAGATATTATATTATTTAAATAGTCAAGAATCAGCCTTTGGTCTAGTGATTAAGGCAATGCCCTTTGTGTGGGAGTTTGCAAGTTTGAAATCCGGGATCCTTGTGGATAATAAAGTTGGGTGGCTTGACTCCCAATTTATCTCCAAAAAAAAAAAAATATAGTCCTGTTCACAAGTGCATTTTGTATAGTCATTCAAAAAAATGAGCTGACACACTGTGGGTACCTATTGTGTTGTTTTTTTAAACTGAGTAAACTTAATAAATACATAGCACTATTGATATTTAATTCAGATATTCTCCAAGAAAAAAAAACATTTTGTTCAGATAACCTGTAGAACTTTGCCATGTTTCAGGGCATTTAACATACTTTGAACAGTTCTGCAGGACAAGTTATAACCTAGTTTTAGATGGTATATTATTTAAATAGTCGAGAACCAGCCTTTGATCTAGTGGTTGAAAAATATCTTTCATGTGGGAGGTTGCAAGTTTGAAACCTAGTTGGGGATCCTTGTGCATATCAAAGTTGGGTGGCTTGACTCCCATCTTTATCGCAAAATAAATAAATAAATAAATTAGTCCTATTCACATGTGCATTTTGTATAGTCTTTCAGAAAAAATGAGCTGACACACTGTGGATACCTATCGTGTTGTTTTCATAAACAGAGAAAACGTAATAAATAATAGCACTGTTGATACTTGATTCAGATATTCTCCAGAAAAAAAGAAAAGACATTATGTTCAGATAACCTGTAGAACTCTGTTATGTTCCAGGGCATTTAACATGCTATAAGCCGGGGCATCCGTTAATGTTGCAGTGCACATTTTTTCCTTGCACGACTTGCAACATAAAAGCCCTTTAAATGATAGGCCAGCTGTATCTTCACAGCATTTATTTAGTTTCAGTGATTTCAGGAAATTTTTATTCTGAAGACAAGTGCTATATTCATGATAAGTTCCATAGTCTTAACTGGCACAGGTTCCGCAGAAGCATGGAATGAGGGAAGGACATTTGTTACAGCCTTAAGTGCTAACATTATTTTTTGTCAAAATTTTAGGTGGAAGTAGAGTTTTTACCTCTGTACAGTACATACGGACTAGGTCTTACAACATGGAGCCCGCTAGCTTCAGGTGTTCTCACTGGGAAATACAACAAAGGAAACATCCCTTCAGACAGTCGGTTTGCATTAGAAAACTACAAGGTATTTGTTTGCATTTTTTTACTTAGATGGATTATTATGTGTTGCAATAATTGCTTGATTATTGTCACAGTTTCTGGGTTAAACCAAGGATTTTGATTTCTCCTATTACCCATCTGACAACCATTAGGCTCTTTCTTATTGTTTTGCCGGAAGCTAACAAAGACCTGTACCCAAATCCCTATCCCAACACATGCTTTATGCACATACACATGCATACACACACAGTGGAAAGCAAAATTAGTTGTGTGAATAAAATCTGGCCATAAATTGAAATTTCATGTGTCTAGATTTCACGCATGGTTTTGTTATTCTTTCAGAAATGGGAGGAACATTATTTGTAATATTTGCAAAATACAGTATAATGAAGATGATGGTTGGTAAATCAATTCCTACACCAATTCAAACCAAAGTAGTGCTAAATTTGTCCTTCTATTGAAACTGAGAGAATTATGTTCTTCGCTTTGTGAAGCAGAAATATATTTGACAAGGAAATACAGTAATGTTGCCATCAGTGACTTGTTGTTTTTTGTCTTTTTGTTTGTTAATTTGTTTGTTTGTTTGTTTGTTTGTTTGTTTATTCACTTAGTTGTTTATTTGTGCAGAATCTGGCGAGTAGATCACTAGTAGATGATGTACTTAGAAAAGTCAATGGTTTAAAACCAATTGCTGATGGGTTGGGCGTCCCCTTGTCTCAGCTGGCAATTGCTTGGTGCGCATCAAATCCCAATGTCTCGTCTGTTATTACTGGTGCAACTAAAGAGAACCAGGTACTATTTAATTGTTTTATTGGAAAATTTTCTAACCCCCCCTTCTTGTTTCCCTAAGTAATGTGTCAATAGACATGATTAGAGGTACTTCAGACATTTTTCTGGGCATCTGGAAATGTGAAAAATTATCTCTCGTTTTATTGTGGTATGTGACATGTTATTTCTAATTTTTACTATGGGTTTTGAACCCAATTAATATAATTTGTATCAGTGGCTATCTGGTTGGCTTCCTGAAAAAAGTTAGCCACTGACTGAAATCAATCAAATTAGTTCATTTCTTTCTCTGGTCCGTTGATTATTCATATTTTTTAATGCTGATGATAGCTTACTGCAAATTGCCTATGAAAACCAGATAATAGAAAACATGAAGGCTATTGATGTCATACCACTTCTGACACCGGATATAATGGAAAAGATTGAGACTGTAATGCAGAGCAAACCAAAACGTGCTGAATCTTACAGGTCTTGAGCCCTGTTTGTTACAAAGAGCAGAAGTAATTATGTTCAGTAGTCTGTTTATGTTGAAATGGATTGGAGAGTTGATTGAGAGGACTTCTGACTATTTTCCCTTCATAGTGATAGAACTTTTGGTTGGTTATGCTATGTTGTATTTTATGTAATGTAGTTGGTATCATATTGCTTGAAATTTATTAAGGTGGAGACTTCTCAACTGCCGCTGGACACACTTGAATATATATTTTTTAATGCACCCGGATCTTGGTGTAGGAAATAAACCGATCAACTGTTGTGGTGTGAGTGATGATTTGGAGGTGATTTTATGAGTGAGCCTATGGTGCTATGCATAGCACGGATGGGGTCCGTGCTACGGCTCAAAATTTGACTTTTCAAAATCCTAACGGTCGATCCAACCGTTCAATGTGATAACCATATGAATATGTACTTTCAAACTAAATTTTATATTTTTTCGAATTTTTTTACTATTTTTTTAAATAGGTAGAATTTTGATGGTCCAGAATTTTCAGAAAACACTGATTTTTCTACCTATCTAAAAAAATAGTAAAAAAATTCGAAAAAATATAAAATTTAGTTTGCAAGTACATATTCATATGATTATCACATTGAACGGTTGGATCGACCATTAGGATTTTAAAAAGTCAAATTTTGAGCCGTAGCACGGACCCCATCCGTGCTATGCATAGCACCATAGCCTCACTCGTGATTTTATTGTATGAAGTGCAAACATTTTTTATTTTCTTGCTTCTTTTATGTTTGTACCCATATTTAAAATTCAAACTGCTGTTATGTAATATTATGGGTCTGCATCATATCTGGTAACACAGCAAGCCTTGTGCTGGTGTGAATCAGCGTGCCTATAGTTGTATCTTCTGATTCTCACACCTTGAAAAGCATGGACCAGCTATCCAAATCCAGTCCATCCAATCTAAAATGGACAGATCAGATCTACACTACCGATATCTCATGGGGAGTTTTCAATCTGAATCATCCATTGCAATGGAATCGAAACCATAGGATCAGCACCGGTTGGTCTCAAACTTCTTGTATATATGCTGTTCATGGAATGAAAACCTGTGATTATGAGAACAACAAGAAAGTGGTTAATAAGTGGTGGCCGGTTGGGCACAACTCCACATCAGGGAATCCTTGTGTAGTTTCTCAATAACATTACCAAAGATCAATCCTTATTTTAAATATTTTTAAAGGTATGTTTGGTTGGATTGAGAATAGGCTATTTTTGGAGTTAGGCTATTCGGAATAGCCTATTCGGTGTTTGGTTGGGTTAGAATAGCTAGAATAGTGAATTCAAATTTTTTGTCTTATTAGAATAGACAATTCCTAAGGGTTTTTAGATTTGGCTATTCTAATAAAACAAACAATAGCTATTCTTATTTTGTAACCAAACATACCATATATTATATGCTATGTTTGGATGCACTAAGAATAGCACTATTCTTATAATAGCATTGCTATTCGGAACAAGGACAATCCAAACGAGAAATAGAGCTATTCGGAATAGAGAGAATAGGGTTATTCTCTATTCTTACAAAAACATGGAATTGTTGGTTTTACTTTGTGAGTTTTCCTAATTACTTTAAACCACAACCAAGATCTACTCTTTTGTAAGAAATTAAACTTAATGCACAGCGGAACTTACTTTCCATCTTCAAAAGCCTCCGTATGCTATCAATCAGACAGCTTCCAAGGCTCTGGGTTGATACGCTCCTAGTCTTGACTTGAGTTGTTGGCTCTCGAGTCCTTCCAAGAACTTGCAATCCTTTTCTCTGGCTACCCTAAATATTATGACAGAGTATCTTGTCTTTCAATGGAGCAGACAATTATGATGGATTGATTGCAAGCCTTGGAGACTCAGCCCTTTTATAGCAGTGCAAAAACCCCAAACCTAGGGCAGCCGAAATTTGCTAATACTTGGAAAACAAGTTTTCCAAGAAATCTTGATTTCGGATTTCAAGGATCTGGAAATCAGGAACTTCCAGAAAAAACCGAAATAAATCAGAATAAATTCTGATTTCCTTATTTAGCCTGTATTTATTACTGCTATTATTTTAATCAACTATAATCGGTCCATTAACAATTATATTGATTAACATTGTTCTATATGTATTTGTATCCAAAACCTTATATAAATAAATACGTATAATGCCATGACTTAATTAATCACATTATTTGGCATATTTTAATCATTACATAAATGTAATCTTGCGACAGTATTTGATATCATAATCATAATGCACGCATGTCCAACTTAATTATTGGAATTAGACGTCTCTAAATCCAACAATCTCCCACATGGACAAGTGCAACCTTTTGATTATATATCCTTAACTTTATTGCATGCAACTTTTCTGTCTTTACTTATCGTATTTCTTAAACAATTCTGTCCATCAATTATGCTAACAAAGGACTTAAGCGGCATTTGTCACATTTATTCGCAACTAAACCGACATAAATCACGCTGCCAACATAACTGAATGACATGAATCTGATTTGGACATATAGTTTAGAAATTACACGCAAGTGTGATTAGACGTGCCTACTTCTAATTGAGTCACCTTCACTTTACTGTATGAGGCCAAGAATTTAAACTTTAAAGAAAGAAATAATGAAACTGAAACTGAATGCAACTTGTATATATATCATCAAAATTGTTTACAATTGCATTACATAGAACATCAGAACTTAAAACATATTCAGACTCCCACATTTTCTAATTATCCTAAACAGATATTACACCCATACAAGCAACATGTTGGTGAAACTTCTTGGGTGGTAGTCCTTTAGTAAGAGGATCCGCAATCATGGAGTCTGTACCTATGTGTTCTATACATAATTCATTTTTCTGCACTCTCTCTTTTACAACCAAAAACTTAATGTCAATGTACTTCGACTTTGACGAACTTCGGTTGTTGGTTGCGTATAACACTGCTGAATTGTTGTCACAGAATAATTTGAGTGGTTTCTGAATAGAATCCACAATTTTCAGACTTGTGACGAAGTTCTTCAGCCATACGCCATGATTAGATGCTTCAAAGCATGCAACAAATTCAGCTGCCATAGTGGAGGAGGCTACCAATGACTGCTTAGCGCTCTTCCATGACACAGCACCACCTGCCATCATAAAGATGTATCCTGATGTTGACTTCATGCTGTCGACACATCCTCCAAAATCAGAATCGGTATATCCAATGACCTCGAGCTGTTCCGATCTCCGATACGTGAGCATATAGTCCCTAGTTCTCTTTAGGTATCTCAACACTCGCTTTGCTGCCTTCCAGTGTTCCATACCTGGGTTACTTAAATATCTCCCTAGCATTCCAGTAATGAACGCAATATCCGGACGCGTGCATACTTGTGCATACATGATGCTACCTACGGCTGAGGCATAGGGAATATCTTTCATGATGTTTTTATCTAAGTCAGTTTGGGGACATTGTTTTAGACTAAACTTATCTCCTTTTGATACAGGGGTATCTCCTGGTTTACTGTTTTGCATGCCAAATCTTGTTAGAATCTTATCGATATAGTTCCTTTGGGATAACCTTAGAATACCTTGAGATCTTTCTCTAAGTATTTCAATCCCTAGAACAAATGATGCATCACCAAGATCTTTCATTTCAAAATTCTTAAATAAAAAATTCTTAGTTTGATGTAACATGTCCTTATCGTTACTGGCAAGCAATATGTCATCTACATATAGAACCAAGAAAATAAATTTACTCCCACAGAACTTAAGGTATATACATTCATCTACTATGTTAGACTCAAAACCAAATGAGCTAACAACTTTGTGAAACTTATGATACCATTGTCGAGATGCTTGTTTTAGACCATAGATAGATTTCTTAAGTCTGCAGACCATAGACCCTGCATCACCTGATACAAAGTTTTCTGGCTGCTTCATATAGATCGTTTCATCAATGTCACCATTGAGAAATGCCGTCTTTACATCCATCTGATGAAGTTCTAAATTATAATGTGCTACAAGCGCCAATATAATCCTTAAAGAGTCTTTCGATGAAACTGGAGAGAAAGTCTCTTTATAATCAATGCCTTCTTTCTGTGTGAAACCTTTCGCAACAAGACGTGCCTTGTATTTTTCAACATTGCCTTTAGAATCTTGCTTAGTCTTAAATATCCATTTGCAACCAACGGGTTTCTTGCCTTTAGGCAATGGAACGATATCCCAAACGTCATTGTCGTACATAGATTTCATTTCTTCATTCATGGCATTAATCCACAATTGAGAGTTAGAGCTTTCCACAGCTTGTTTGATATTAACAGGATCATTTTCAAACAAGCCAATGTCAAACTCATGTTCTTGAAGATATGCATAATCCTTCGATTGTGTAGATCTTTTCTCTCTAGTGGATCTCCTAAGTGGCACAGTCTCTAGATTTTCTTGAGGTTCAATTACAACTTGATCTTCAACAAGAGGAGGAACATCATTACCAACTTCTGAATCTCCCACAGGCCCTAGGCCATCAACATTTGTCATGTCAATGTCAGGGTTTGGGTTGGGTTCAGGTCCATTTGTGTTCTCTATTCCATGTTGAGTTTCTAACTGAATTGTTTGGGATGATGAAGTTTGCACATTGTCAAAAGATGTATTTCTAAATGCAATCGGAATTTGAATAAAACTAGGATTTTGGTCCATAGTCTCATTCGCATTCGTCTCTTCTTCTTCTTCAAAAATACTATCTTTTGTCATATCTCCCCCTACAAACTCATTATTCTCAAAAAATTTTGCACTTCCTGACTCGAAAACTGTATGTTCTGTTGAATTATAGAATTTGTACCCCCTAGATCGTTCAGAATAGCCTATAAAGTAACAACTAACGGTTCTTTCGTCCAGTTTCTTTTCGCTTGGCTTATAAGGCCTAGCTTCACATGGACATCCCCAAACTCTCAAATGATTCAAGCTAGGCTTGCGCCCAACCCATAACTCGTAAGGGGTCTTGTTAGCTGCTTTAGTAGGCACTCTATTAAGTATGTATGCTGCAGTCTTTAAGGCTTCTCCCCACAAATTCTCAGGTAGAGTTGTACGAGCAATCATACTTCTCACCATGTCTTTAAGGGTGCGATTTCGTCGCTCAGCAACACCATTCATTGCAGGCGAACCTGGCAACGTATACTGAGGCACAATTCCGCATTCCTCTAAGTATTTTGCAAAGGGACCTTGACGCTGTTCTCCTGATCCATCATAACGACCGTAGTATTCACCACCACGATCAGAACGAATGGACTTTATACGTTTGTTAAGTTGTAACTCAACTTCCGTTTTGAACTTGATGAACACGTCTAATGCTTCCGCCTTTTCTTTTATTAAGTAAATATGACCATATCTTGAATAATCATCTATGAATGTGATAAAGTAACGGTGACCATTTCTTGTAGCCTTTGGAAAAGGACCACAGATATCCGTATGAATCAATTCTAAGACATCATTACACCTTTTTGCATCATACTTACGTTTATTAGTTTGTTTTCCTTTTATACAATTTACACAATCACTTAAGTTTGTAAAATCTAAAGGTTGGAGAATATCATTAGACACAAGACGTTCTATCCTTTTCATAGAGATATGTCCTAATCGCTTGTGCCATAATGTTGCAGATTTCTCGCAAGTTAATTTACGTTTTCTATTATCTATGTGCAGTGCCTCTGAATGTGAAGTGTCTATATCTAGAAAATAAAGATTATCATAAGAAGACAGGATACCAGAAGCAAGAAGCTTAGAATCTTGACACAAACTGAAATTTTCATTACTAAATGAACATACATAACCATTTTTGTCCAAATAAGATACAGAAATTAGGTTCCTTCTGAAAGATGGAACCACTAAAGCATCAAAACTTAAATAAAATCCTGTCTTACATAATAATCTAAATTTTCCTATGCTTTCCACTTCTACTTTGTTGCCATTTCCTACGTAAACGTAGCGCTCCGCCTCACTTGGCTTGCGATGGCTTAGGCAACTTTGCATCGACATACTGGTGTTAGTCGTTGCACCTGAATCTATCCACCAAGTATATCTAGATACAGAACTTAAATTAACTTCAGAACAAACTAAAGCGAGAGACATACTTTGTTTTCCCATGAGGGGCTTAATCTGACTTAGATTCGACATTATGTTTAGATCTGAAAATTCAAGAATAAAGAAATAATTTAGATACATGCTTCACGATTTGATCCTTAATCATAATTCTAAAATCTATCTAAAGGCCTGTGTAAAACTATTTTCTCCATTAAATCTTTAGCCAAAAACACCATTCAGTAATGAAAACACATTTGGGTGCAATCACTACCTTCAGGCACTTTGGCGTAGTGAATAAAGTACAAACATGTAACATTTTTGTCAATCAACCTTTGGGTCAAATTAACATATCCATGAACTAACGACCAGGCCAGTCAACAGGGGGAGGAGGATCACAGACGGATCACTTATGTTCCAAGCCCCTGATGCTTTTCTAGACATCGCTAGTCCATGTGTGTTGCAACTTATTTTTATTCACTACCCTTATGCACCAAACAACTTAGTAGGCGCCAACCCTCCTTTGGGAAAGCTAACACCCACGTCCATTGTCAGCACGTCATTTCAACTTGTCATGAGTCATCCTTGCAATCGTCTTACAAAGAGCGGTTCGTTTGCGAACATCAATGCTTGACTCATGCGAAAACAGCACATGTATACCTAAAACGCCTTTAGTTAGATTTCAAAATTATGCCTAAAACCTAATCTAGGACGTACCTATAGTATCTACTCGTCCTAAATAGAATACAGTATCTTATAGCACTTTTAAATTAGAATATACTAATTTTATATGTCAACTATATTCATCAAAATAATTATTAGGTTTTAGCAAAACTTTAGCAATTTCTACAATGATTATCTTTTAGAAATGCTTCAATAATTTTATTGCTTCCATACTTAGTATAAATATTATGCCATAATAAGCATTATTGATATCAAATCAGAATTTAGTATTAGAGCCTTTAATTGGTGTTAATACCAATTTTAAATAATATCTAAATTCTAATAATTAGGCTAAATATAGCATAATATATATAGTAATTATAGCAATTATAGCAATTATAATTATTATAACCTAAATTACAATTACTTACAATTACTCCTAAAGTCTGAAAATTTGGTAACCCAAAAATAATCTAGACTTAATAAAATTTTCAGATATGGAATTGAGGGAAAACCGAATTTTTTTTTTTTTTTTTTATGGTCGAAAAATCTAAAACAGTCATTTTGAGGGCTTAAACAGCAATTTTTAGGCCTGAAAAATCGTCTTTGACAACAAAGTTGTTAATGGCTGGCTAGATCCTTTTTCAAGGTTTCCGAATTGTGGTCGTGCGTCCAAATCGGAGTTACGAGTCAAAAGTTTGATCTGTTTTAAGATCACTACCTCAAATCAATTGTTTATGACTAGATCTGAAAATTCAAACCTAAATTACTTTCTCTAATTCGAATTTAAAACCTTAAATTGTTGCATAATTGATACTTTCTTATTTTGAAAATTAAAATTTCAAATAAAAACTTCTCCAAGATCGCACGAAGCGCAAGGATGGGTTCAAATTTAAGATTTTAATTCAAAACCGCATGGAAAAACGGTTAAAGCAAAATTTTAACAATTCCTTTTGCAACAATTAAATTCGATATGAAAAATAGAAAGCAATTAAAAACGAATTAAACTGCAATTCTTACATAACCTGGCTCTGATACCACTTGTTGGTTTTACTTTGTGAGTTTTCCTAATTACTTTAAACCACAACCAAGATCTACTCCTTTGTAAGAAATTAAACTTAATGCACAGCGGAACTTACTTTCCATCTTCAAAGGCCTCCGTATGCTATCAATCAGACAGCTTCCAAGGCTCTGGGTTGATACGCTCCTAGTCTTGACTTGAGTTGTTGGCTCTCGAGTCCTTCCAAGAACTTGCAATCCTTTTCTCTGGCTACCCTAAATATTATGACAGAGTATCTTGTCTTTCAATGGAGCAGACAATTATGATGGATTGATTGCAAGCCTTGGAGACTCAGCCCTTTTATAGCAGTGCAAAAACCCCAAACCTAGGGCAGCCGAAATTTGCTAATACTTGGAAAACAAGTTTTCCAAGAAATCTTGATTTCGGATTTCAAGGATCTGGAAATCAGGAACTTCCAGAAAAAACCGAAATAAATCAGAATAAATTCTGATTTCCTTATTTAGCCTGTATTTATTACTGCTATTATTTTAATCAACTATAATCGGTCCATTAACAATTATATTGATTAACATTGTTCTATATGTATTTGTATCCAAAACCTTATATAAATAAATACGTATAATGCCATGACTTAATTAATCACATTATTTGGCATATTTTAATCATTACATAAATGTAATCTTGCGACAGTATTTGATATCATAATCATAATGCACGCATGTCCAACTTAATTATTGGAATTAGACGTCTCTAAATCCAACAGGAATAGCATTTGTTGCTTTCAATATTAATACTAATCTAATATTTAAACTAATATTATATTACATTTAATATTTAAATTAATATTATATTGTATTATATTTAATCTAATATTATATTACATTTAATCTAATATTTTATTTAATACTAATATTATATTACATTTAATCTAATATTTTATTTAATACTAATCTAATATTTAAATTAATTTTATATTACATTTAACATTTAACCTAATATTATATTATATTTAATATTTAAACTAATATTATATTATATTTAATATAATATTTTATTTAATACTAATCTAATATTTAAAATAATATTATATTACATTTAATATTTAAATTAATATTATATTATATTATATTTAATCTAACACATAAATTATTACTTTATTCATTCCCTCCAAACTCTATTTCAAATATACAATCTAAACAACTTTTTCACTATTCCGAATAGCTTGAGTTAGCACTGTTCTTAAACAGTAGCTATTCTTATTTACTATTCTAAACATTAGCTATTCTAGCTATTCTAGGGTTCATCCAAACGTACCCGATTCCTTTCTGGTATCGAGTTGCTAGCAAAACCAGCCTAAAGAACCTCTATCAAATCCTCTTAAAACAACAAAATCTGTGGGTTAAGGCCCATAGTGAATGAAAAGATTGTTTGGTGATCATCCAAGTACATATTCTGATTCCTGATTTATTTTATAGAACTCTTCCCAAATTCCTATCATTGTTTATGCCATGTTTTATGCGTGCACTACTGCACTTCCTGGTAATTGAGCATCAATTCAGTGCTCTCCCGATGTACTTCTGGAATCAATGACAGATGGAAACCCAAAAACAATTAATAATATATTTTTTGCACCTCTTGGAAATAGGGGTGAAAACGGTATGGATATCCGATATCCAAATATCCGTGTGAATAGGGACTGATATGGTTTTACGTTTCAATTATCCGTATCCGAGTAGTAGATATATATCATATATTTTAATATATATTAAAAAAAAATATTATTATTCACCATTAAAATCAGATAAATATTATGAACTTTAATATTTTTTACTATTATTTTAATAAATATCCGATCCAATCCGTATTCATATCTATATCCGGCTCATATCCAACACGTATCTGTATCCGGAAAATTAAAAAGTAACATGGATATGGATATGGTTTTACCACTATCCACTCCGTATTCGCTCCTCCGTTTTCACCCCTGCTTGGAAAGCGTCTGGAGAAACCTTTCAACAAAAAAGAATGATAAAGAGAGAAACGGACTATTCTGTGTTGATTTTATTCTGAAATGAGAATCACTGAGATATGAGATGAGAATGGCAACTACACTAGTTAGTCATAATATATGTAGGCTCGAGATATCATATCTCCCTCTTAGTGGTACAGCCTTTAATTCCAAACTTCCTTGACACTCTTTCATTAATTGGTCAGTTGATAATTAAAATAGAACTGAAACTAACAGAATAAGAATTAGTTCATTAACAAAACGGATATAATAGATTGACATAAAAGACAAAAAGAAGGCAACCGCGTATATATTTACATGTATGTTAAGCATCAAAACAACTCACTTCTGCTTCTAATCACCAAAAAACGGAACAAAGATCAAACTGGTGTAGTAATATACACCCAGACAGAAACAAGGCATATCTCTAAACAAAATTCAACCGAAACAAAAGGATCAATGAAAAAAGCAAAAATACAACACAAAACCTAAAGTCTAGGCACACCAGAAAGCTCTCAGCTCTCTATTTTTGTCTATATATCAGGCTATGTCTGTATCAAATTTCACTGCATCTAATAGTTCTTCAGCATAGCAACTTTTTTGACAGGTTGGAGGAGCAAAACTTTGGTGCTACAAAGACAAATACAGGAGATCACATAAGTATAAAAGGATCTACATGAAACAAAAAACAAATTGTTTCTTTGCTTGATTTGATAAATATATGAGAAAGGGAGATATAAAGCAAATGCACTCACTTAGAGCATGGTCATCACAGTGCCTCATGATCCTAAGCCTCTTGACCGTGTCTAGGAACATTCTGCAAAAGACATTACTACAGATTAAATGCTAATAAGCATAAGAATAACAAATGCTTGTCATAAGCCTAGCTATAGTGCTATATACTAATAAATTTGACAAAATTTACTTTTTCCCAGTGCAAATACTTAATTTAAAATATGCCAAAAATTAGCCCTCTGAAACCCCAAATCTTTAAATGTGCACTACCCATCACTCCATCACTTTCTCAGTTGGTTAAATAGTCAGAAAATAGTGTATATTTTATCAAAGAAACTAGAATTTGGAAAAGGGATATGTATGATACATCTGCTTTCCAGGTATGTCATATATTTGCCCCCTCAAAAATTTCAACAAGGTAATTACTAACTGGTGAGTTAAGAGAAAAATTACCGCCAAGGAACATCTCCAACCAGCATCCAGTCTCCCTCCTTATCTTGGTATGTTAGCTTATATTCTGATGAGTCTTCTAGAAGCTTCAGCTCTATTAACATTTAGGAAAATGTATAAAATCCTATTAGGTGAATATTCTTTGATATATTTTAAGAGGACATGGAAAGGCACATCCCCTATAAAAGCAAGAAAATACAAGGTGAAGGTATATTGTTTTTCTGTCCCAGTAATAAAATTAGTACAAAATGAACAAGGTAAGAGTAATGCTGTAAGTACGTACTTGTTATGGTGCAAGACCCCAAACCAGGCTTTTGGAACATTAGCTCGAGCACTGAAGCAAGAGCTTTGTAAGAGTTAAGGCAACTTAGGTCGATCTTCCTTCCGATTGGGTCTCCATCCATTTTAACTTTTACGTAAGGACTTGACACAGTTCCACTTCCTAGTTTCTTCTTCTCTTTATTTTTCTCCCCATTGAGGCCAGCGGAAGTATTGGAAATCTTAGTTGAATTTTGGTCAGTGGTGTCTTTGGAGAGATTGAAGAGACTGTTCATCCGGAAAGTTCTAACCGGTGGCCATCCCACGACCATCTGACTGCTAGAGAGAGAGACAGAGAATGGTGTAGGGGGTTAGACTAGAATATAAGTTTAATAATTGGTTTGTGCACAATTTCAAAAATGGAAAGACAAAAGAAACAGACATCATCCCAGAAAATATTGTTTGGACAATAAGCAGTTGAAAAGTCGCCTAATCATAAGAATAAGTTTAAATTAGTATTTACAAAATGCTGGTAAACATAATTATTTTCAAGGTATATATCATGAATTATTGCTAATTTTAGCAAATTACCTTGATGCAAAAATTGACAACAAGGAACTTCTCTGACAATTTTTATTTAATTAAAAAAAAGGTGAAATAGCCAACGTTTTTATCATAATTAAAAATTACATACAACAAAAGCACGATTGTTTATTCGTGTTTAAGGTTTGTCAGAACCTCGTGTTTAAGGTTTGTCTGTTCTGATAATTAAATAAAAGAAGATATACAGAACTGAATACTGAACTGACCATGCAACTCCACAATCAATTAAATTATTAAAATAAACAACAAATACACAGGCAATGAAATTTCTTCATTTTTTACTATGTAAAGATAGGATTTCGAACTCATGATCCTTACTAATCGCCTTCCAGTACTAACGCCTTTTTCTTCAAATTAAGGGTTCATATAGAAAAATTAACAGAAAATAAAAACAGAGACTAGACGGGATAGGGATATTTTCTTAGCTTATGCCTTAATTTGAAAAGAAAACAGAGGAGAGGTAAGCTCACCTAGGTGGCTGAGAAGATCCAACAGCACCTTCAGGCGAAGTGGGACCGGGCTTAGCACGCTTGGTCCCGCCTGATCCAACAGCTGAAGACGAAGAAGAAGCGGAGGAGGTGGGCCCACCAGTTACAGGACGGAAATCCTTGGCTGTGAGAATCCTGCAAGTGGACTTGCTGGCAGTGGTGTTGCAGGTAGTGAATTTCTTGGCACCCAAGCTCAAGCCCAGCTCCAACTCCTCCTCCTCCTCCTTCTCCGCCGCCGCCTGGTTTTGTTCTACTTCTCTCATCTCATGAGTCTCTTCTACTTCATCCATTCTCTCTATCTCTTCGAGTCGTGTGAGGTGAGGTGAGGTGAGGTGAGCAACTGAGAAAAGAAGTATGTGTTATGGGAAGAGGTGGATAGACTACAGTCTATGCAGGGAACACAAATAATTTTTTAAGTTGCTCCCTTGTTTGGAGTCTGATACATTGTACTCCCGGTCTATCAGTAACCACCAAATCCGTAGAGCGATACCAATTATCAAGCAGATCTTTTAATATTGTTTCGTGTAAATATGCAATTGCGGATTCAAGTAAGACAAAATGGATTAAATTGATTTTATTTATTTTTAAAATTTTGAATTTTGATATAATTTTGTTATATATTTTTTAGAGTAAAATATTATGAATATTGTAAAATTGATTTTTATTTTTTTTATGAAAATTTTATTTAATTGACTATTAATATGTGTTTGACTCTCGTAACTTAAAGTCTCTTTCTGTATCTAATTCCGTGCATGCATATCTTTAATATCCATATAATTTATTGTCACAAAATATTACAAATTTATTTTTTATTTATATTGAAACCATTAACCTAAATATCAAATTTAAATCGTTAATTATGTTTATTTTTATGATAAACGTATGCGTTTAATTGTATAATATTTTGAATTCATTTTATACTAAATCAAGATGACAAAAAATAAATGGATTAAAGTACATAGCTAACTAGCTTCGTTTATTTTTTGACCACTTGATATAGTATAAAATGAATTCTAAATATTATAAAATTTTACATGCATGCATCTCCCGACATTTTTATTAATATCCAAAGTTTAATACAAATTATTAATTATGCCCAGAATTCGATCTAATATCGAAATATACCCAAGCCGGCCATTTTTCTTTTTAGAGACACTATGAAGATCAAAATATTGAAACCTAACTCTGAAAATTTGAAATTTTTATTTAAATTATTTGTTATATTATTTCTTTTGATGTATAATTAGCATATTTATACTAAAATACGCTAGATTACTTTAAATTATGTTGAATTACACTATATTACAATAAATTTTGTTCAATTATACTAAATTACGTTAAATTACAATAACTTCTCTAATTATGCTGAAATACGGTAAATTACACTAAACTACACAAAATTACGCTATAGTAGACTGATTTTGCTCATCTTTTATGAATCATAAAAAATAGTTAAAAAAATTCCAAAAATAGTAAAAATTGGTATTCTACAAGTTTATTATGTAACTAATTTACTAAGCTACTTGGATTGAATAATAGAAATGAAAATCTTAATCGGAAACTTCAACTCAAGTTTTGAGGCTCTTCCCTTTGTTTTTTGGCAATTCTGAATTTTGGAATCTTGCATTGCCGGTACGGACGCATGCGCATTTTCGCAAGCTTTCCGAAAAGTGGTCATTTGCTGAAATCGGACACTCGAGCACCGTTTTATGACCGTTTGAAGTTTCATCGTCGTTTTTTCGCCTTTTCAGTGAAGATATCGTCCCTATTCATTTGTAATTTGGCGTAATTTACCGTATTTTTGCGTAATGTAATGTAATTTAACGTAATTTAACATAATATAGTGTTATTCAACATAATTTCAATTAATCTAGCGTATTTTAGTATAAATATGCTAATTATATATCAAAAGAAGTAATATAACAAACAATTTAAACAAAAAAAATCAAAATTTCAGTTTTAGATTTCAATATTTTGATTTTCATATTGTCTCTAAAAAAAAAAATGGAGTAAGCCGGCCAGAAAATGACCGGTTTACTGGGGTACCTAAGCCGGCCATTTTCTGGCCGGCTTGGGTATTTTTCGATACTGGATCGAATTCTGGGCATAATTAATAATTTGTATTAAACTTTGGATATTAATAAAAATGTCGGATGCATCTCTCATAAAAATGAAGAAGATTAACTGTTTAAATTTGATATTTAAATTTCAAATTTTCAAATATAAATAAAGGCCGAGTTTGTGACATTTTGTGATATGAAATATTTGTATTGGAATCATCCTCCCATATACGACATATCAAATAAGATGTACAGATTAGATTAACGCATGCAAATAATTTGTTAAAACTGAAAAACCCATTGGATTGGCTTCAAATGATGAATCCAAACCATTGAAACCGATCTACTTCACGAGTGATGCATTTACATGTCAAATTTATAAATTTTTGAATTAATTTAATATAAAGTCAAGCGGTCAAAAAATGATAAAAAAATGAATACATTAAAATTAACTTATAAACTATCTTTTTTTTACCACTTGACTTTATACTAAATTAGTTCGAAAATTTATAAATTTGACATGTAAATGCATCACTCGTGAAGTAGATCGATTTCAACGGTTTGGATGTGTTTTTGAATTAAGCTCACAAAGGGACTCGGTGAGCTTAAGAAACTCTAGTTCTGCTTATATATATATATATAGATAGAGAGAGAGAGAGAGCAAAACTAGGGTGTGATGTGCTCACCAAAAGGGGTTAGTGAGCACACTTCCAAAAGACTATCAGATTGACTACGAACTACGAATCCAGACCGTTGAAATTCATGTACTTTGTAAGTGATGTATGTACATGCAAAAAAATTTAATGTTTCGAATTCATTAAGTACATGGTTAAGCGGTCAAAACAATGAACATTTTATAAGTTATTTTTTAAATTGTTTTATGTATTTATTTTTCATCATTGTTTTGACCACTTGACTATGTACTAAATGAATTCGAAACTTTAAAATTTTTGCATGTACATGCATCACTCACGAAGTACATGAATTTCAACAGTTTGAATTCACAGTTCGAAGTCAATCCGATAGTCTTTTGGAGGTGCACCAACCCCTCTTGGTGAGCACATCACACCCTAGTTTTGCTCGCTCTCTCTCTCTCTCTTTATATATATATATATATAGTCCGGCTAAATTGTTTACGCGTCAAATTTAATCGTTTGATGTTCAAAACGTCGAACTAAATAGCTCAATAAATTAGTTATATAATAAATATGTAGAATACCAATTTTTACTATTTTAAAAAAAAATTAACTATTTTTATGATTTTTGAAAGATAGACTTTTTTATCTAAAAATAAAAGTATTTTTAAGCCAAAAAAGACCATATTTCAAAAATCATAAAAAATAGTTAAAAAAATTCCAAAAATAGTAAAAATCGATATTCTACATGTTTATTATATAACCAATTTATTGAGCTACTTAGATCGACATTTCTAACATCAAATATTAAATTTGACTCCGTAAGCACTTCGGTCAAAGTGCTTCCGGAAGCAATTTAGCCAGACTCATATATATATGTATATATATGTATGGCTGTGTGTGTGTGATACATAGGAAATTGCTAATATGCTATGTATAGCATAGAGGGCCTCCGTGCTACGGCTCAATATTTGAGTTTTCAAAATCCTAACGGTCGATCCGAACCATTCAACATGATCTCCATATGAATATGTACTTGCAAACCAAATTTTACATTTTTTAGAATTTTTTTACTATTTTTTTATATAGGTAGAAAATCACTTGATCTGAAAATTATGTACCATTCAGATCAAGTGTTTTTCTACCTATCTAAAAATATAGTAAAAAAAATTATAAAAAATGTAAAATTTGATTTACAAGTACATATTCATATGGAGATCATGTTGAACGGTTTGGATCGATCATTAGGATTTTGAAAACTCAAATATTGAGCAGTAGCACGGAGGCCTCTATGCTATGCATAGCACCAACTCATATATATATATATATAGGACAGTGCTACGGTGCTATGCATATATAAGGGCCCCTCCGTGCTACGGCTCACTTTTTGAGTTTTCAAAATCCTAACGGTCGATCCGAACCGTTCAACATGATCTCCATATGAATATGTACTTGCAAACCAAATTTTACATTTTTTAGAATTTTTTTACTATTTATTAAGCCACTTTGAAAATCGCTGATCCAATGGTCCAGCAGATTTTACTGTTGTGTACAAATTAGTGTTTTTTCAAAGTGGCTTAATAAATAGTAAAAAAATTCTAAAAAATGTAAAATTTGGTTTGCAAGTACATATTCATATGGAGATCATGTTGAACGGTTCAGATCGACCGTTAGGATTTTGAAAACTCAAAAAGTGAGCCGTAGCACGGAGGGCCCTTATATATGCATAGCAGCTAGCCAATTCCTATATATATAGAGAGAGAGAGAGAGAGAGTATGGCTAATGTGCTTCTGGAAGCATTTCGGCCTCGTGCTTCCAGGGGCATATCTTAGTGTTTGATGTTCAAACAACAAATTCAAACAGTTAGATGTTCAATCTATATTAAAATCTGCGTGGAGACCAAATTTTACATTTTTTGGAATTTTTTACTATTTATTAAGCCACTTTGAAAATTCCAGATCCGGGTGAACAGTAAAAACAGTCTGGACCATATGATCTGGAATTTTCAAAGTGGCTTAATAAATAGTAAAAAAATTCCAAAAAATGTAAAATTTGGTCTCCAAGCAGATTTTAATATAGAGATATCATCTAACGGTTTGCATTTGTTGTTTGAACATCAAACACTAAGATATGCCCCCGGAAGCATATCGCTGAAGTTCTAGAGGAAGCACGTTAGCCATACTCTATATATATATATATAGAGTAGAACTAGGGTGAGCTGTGCTCACCAACGGTTTTGGTGAGCACAGCTCCAAAAAACGTATTTTCAAAGTTCAAATAGTCGATTCGAACCTTCCAACGTGTTCTTCATATTAATATGTGCTTGGAGACCAAATTTTACATTTTTTGGAAATTTTTTACTATTTTTTTAGAATTTTTGAAAATCATCAGCTTTTTATTAAATAAAAAAAAAATTCAAAAAAATTCAAAAAACACTGATTTTCAAAAATTCTAAAAAAATAGTAAAAAATTTCCAAAAAATGTAAAATTTGGTCTCCAAGCACATATTAATATGAAGAACACGTTGGAAGGTTCGAATCGACTATTTGAACTTTGAAAATGCGTTATTTGGAGGTGTGCTCACCAAAACCGTTGGTGAGCACAGCTCACCCTAGGTCTGCTCATATATATATATATATATATATATATAGAGTATGGTTAATGTGCTTCTGGAAGCATTTCGGCCTCGTGCTTCCAGGGGCATATCTTAGTGTTTGATGTTCAAACAACAAATTCAAACCGTTAGATGTTCAATCTATATTAAAATCTGCTTGGAGACCAAATTTTATATTTTTTTAAATTTTTTTACTATTTATCAAGCCACTTTGAAAATTCCAGATCCGGGTGAACAGTAAAAACAGTCTGGACCATATGATCTGGAATTTTTAAAGTGGCTTAATAAATAGTAAAAAAATTCCAAAAAATATAAAATTTGGTCTCCAAGCAGATTTTAATATAGAGATCACATCTAACGGTTTGCATTTGTTGTTTGAACATCAAACACTAAGATATGTCCCCGGAAGCATATCGCTGAAGTTCTAGAGGAAGCACGTTAGCCATACTCTATATATATAGAGATAGGTTATGGTGAGTTGTGAAGTAAAACGTTACTTCACGTCATATTTTCATTTTGAAAATCCAAACAACCGATCCGAACCGTTCAACTTTTTCTAAATATTGAAATGTGCTTGGAGACTAAATTTTACATTTTTTGGAATTTTTTTACTATTTATTAAGCCACATTGAAATTGCTGATCCACTGTGAACAGTAAAAAACAGTAAAATTTTCGGACCACCGGATCAGCGATTTTCAAAGTGGCTTAATAAATAGTAAAAAATTTCCAAAAAATGTAAAATTTAGTCTCCAAGCACATTTCAATATAGAGAACATGTTGAGCGGTTTGGATCGGTTGTTTGGATTTTCAAAATAAAAATATGAGCGTGAAGTAAAAATGACATCTTACTTCACAACTCACCATAGCCCAGCTCTATATATATATATATATAGAGAGAGTAAGGCTACGGTGCTTTGCAAAGTAAACCCACCCCTTTACTTCGGGCCGCTTTTTGGATTTTGAAAATCCAAACAACCGATCTGAACCGTTCAACATGTTCTAAATATTGAAATGTGCTTGGAGACCAAATTTTATATTTTTTGGAATTTTTTTACTATTTATTAAGCCACTTTGAAAGTTTCTGATCCGGTGGTCCAGAAAATTTTACTGTTTTTTACTGTTCGCCGTCGGATCAGCGATTTTCAAAGTGGCTTAATAAATAGTAAAAAAATTCCAAAAAATGTAAAATTTGGTCTCCAAGCACATTGCAATATTTAGAACATGTTGAACGGTTCGGATCGGTTGTTTGGATTTTCGAAATCCAAAAAGTGGCCCGAAGTAAAGAGGTGGGTTTACTTTGCAAAGCACCGTAGCCTTACTCTATATATATATATATATATATATATATATATATATATATATATATATATATATGAGTGAGGCTACGGTACTATGCATAGCACAAATTGGGTCCGTGCTACGGTTCAAAATTTTACTTTTCAAAATTCTAACGGTCGATCCGAACCGTTCAACATGATTATAAAATGAATATGTACTTGCAAACCAAATTTTATAATTTTTCGAATTTTTTTACTATTTTTTTAGATAGGTTGTGATAGGGCCATGTTCCACAGGCCCTTTTACTTACTGGGCCATAAAAGACCGGGATTCGGACCTTTACAAGGCCAACCCGACGTCATATGAAAAAGCCCAAAAGCTCGTTAAGCCGGGGCCCAATATGCCGGCCCCAAACCAGAGCCTCAATATAGGCCCATGCCAACCGACATACGGGATAGCCGGGAAACGGCTAGCTTAATGCCCAAGTCCCAGAAACGGCTGGTTTAATGCCCACGTCCCAGTAACGGACGACATAACTGCCCACGTTCTCCCATAAACGCCCGAGATGGCAGTTATGGCTAGACTATATAAGGCAGTGATCCCCATGAAACGGGGGACGCAATTTTAAACTAAGAGAGAGATCATACAGGTCAGAGTCCGAATCTCTCACAATCCACCCCGAGTTCCTAACTCGACCCACATCTCGGCCTGCGATCCCTTGGCAGGACGAATCCAGTTAACCCAAAACTTCCATACGGCCTCATCTCCCGAGATAGGGCGTATCAACCACCGTGGGGCCACGCCTAGCTCAAACGCAGAACTAGATGGCTCGTCCGACCACATCAACTCCGCTCCCACCAGGGGTGACGACCCCGCCAGGAGTAACAATCACACCACCTCCAGTGGTAGCATCACTTACAGCTAATCCTTCCCACAGTCAATTCCCGGGAACGGGACCCAGCAGCTCAACAATGCGACCCCAGGGTCCTCAACCAGCTCAACCCCGTCCCGACGTTACTCGACCTTCATTCACTGAAGGGAACACAACCAGGCCACTCTACGCTGAACACAATCAGATGGCCGGTACCTATCACAATCAGGTAACTGGTGCTTATCAGATACCCTACATACCGTATTACCCTCAGCAAACACCGCTGTATCACTACGGCGCACCTCCTTACACGCCTTACACTCCCACGGGTCCCCAGCATCCCTATGTCACGCCACCTGGGCAATGGGGCCCAGGAGGCGCTCACGGGGCATATCCCATGACAGGTCCAACACCATATTCTCAGCAAATACTACTACGACCTGTCCATCGGACTGTATCACCCGCTGCAGTTGTACCGCGACCTTTGTCTGCAAACCGTGTCCACAGCCGGCCGGCAGATGTTTCGCCAAGAAACTTGGAACGAGAATTCGCACAGGTCCGAACAGGCGAGGAGACGGACACCCCCTCACTACCCGACCAACAGGACCAGTCCGAACGCAGGGACCAAAATGCCCTGCCTGCAGGAATACACCCCGAGTTAGGAAGGCGCCCGGAAGGTCAAGATGAGAATAGGGGGCCCCATCCCGCGGAAGAACCACACGCTGAAGGCCCCAGAGCTCACCTTAACAACGAGCGAGAATCAGCTAACCACGGCAGGGGGCCCAGACCATCCCGCAGGGACCAATCTCGTTCCCGTAGAGGGCGCGAACGAAGTCCACCCCGAGGTCGGGATAGAGATCGCCGCGATGACCGAAGAAGGAACCGACGATCGCCTACCCCAACCCGAGGTATCAACATGGCCCAAGTCGAAGAGCTGATCCAAACCAGACTCGCGGCCAAACTAGCCGAACTCGAATCCCAGAAGGCAGGCACGTACTCTCGGCCTATGGGAATCGAGGACGGCCCCCTGTCCAGAGACATCTACCGCCAATCAATGATGGACTTCAAATACCCAACAACCCTTCCCAGCTTCCGGGGTAGCGGCGATACACAGGATCCACACAACTTCGTGTACGGGTTCCTCGAGCGACTTCGCCTTCTTGGCGCCACCGATGCAATCATGTGCCGAGTTTTCACCACTTGCTTAACTGGAGAAGCATGGGACTGGTATATGACGCTACCTCGGAGGTCCATCAACAAATTCGAGGACTTCGCGAAACTGTTCTTGGAGAGATACACGATAATCAAACCCCCGCAAGCCACGTGCGAGATGCTCCTGGATATCGTCCAAGGACAACGTGAAAGGACAGGCGCATTCGTCAACCGTTTCATACAGGCATCTCGGCGAATTCAGAACCTCAATGAAGAATTCGCCCTAGCCGCCATCAAGAAAGGACTCCGCAAAGGAGGTCCAGGAACCTTGCGTTACGAAGCCCATATGAAGAAGATGTCCACTCTGAGAGAATTCGTAACCTTTGCGGAAGGTTACATCCGTGCCGAGGACGACAACGGGAGTCCCACGAGGCCTAGATCTCGATCTCCCCGCCGCCCAACTAACAGACAGCCAGCTCCGGACAGGTTTCGCCACCAAAGGGAACCTCGGAGAAACCAACCAAACCGACCGACCGAGCAAGAACACAAGACTGGCACCGAGGGATACCGCCAACATTTCGTAAGGTATGCACCTCTCACTAAGAAACGGCACGAGATGTACAACATCATAGAAGGCATGTTCGACCTCCCCCCGCCATTGCCTGAAAACATTTTCACGGTGCAAGACAACTCCCAGAAGTGCGAGTACCACGGATTCAATGGGCACTCCACCGCAGATTGTCTCCAACTCAAAGACATCCTGGAGAGACTCGCCCGAGAAGGCAAGCTGATCGAGTTCATCAACCCCGACTTCTTCAGAAAATTCTCCAGGAAATACAATGGTAAAGGTAAGATTTTCAAGAAACCCATTCCTTACAGACAGGACTATACCGGACCTCGAGTAGGAGAAGCCGGTCCCCAAACCCGGGACGATCCCGAGAACAGACGCCCAGAGAGGCAGAACAGTCCTGTCATCAATGTGATTAGTGGAGGCCATCGCGGGACCATCCGAAGAATCTCACCTCGCGACAATCAAAAACCATACCCCACTATTCTTCAGGTCGAAACCGACAAAAAACGGCCCCGACCTGAAGAGGCAATATCCTTTTCGGAGAAGGACCTAGGCGAGATTTCCTGCCCGCATGATGATCCCGTTGTGTTGAACCTCAAGATTAACACACACCGGGTTAAGAGGGTATTAGTTGATACGGGAAGCTCGGCAGACATCCTGTACTTGTCGGCCTTCACGCAAATGGGCCTCGACACTCGCGCCCTCCAACAACACATCTCACCTTTGATAGGTTTCACGGGTGATACCCTTCAACCTCGGGGAATGATGCCGCTCAAGGTGACATTCGGCACATTCCCACGAACAGTGGAAGTCATGGTGGACTTCCTCATCGTCAATGCTCCTTCTGCATACAATGCAATCCTGGGAAGAACAACCTTGAACAAAATAGGTGCGATTATTTCCCCTTCACACCTAAAAATCAAGTTCCACACTGATAATGGGATAGGAGAAGAAAGCGGCCAGCAACAGGTGGCACGAGAATGCTACATGACGTCTGTTCAAGGTCAAGGAGGCTCTGTCCACCAGGTCGACCAATCCGACGCCAAAACAAACCAACAGCGGTTGCGTTCAAGTGCCGACTTTTTGCCTCCAAACACCGACCTGTCGCTAGATCCAGTGGATAAAGCCGGGGCAAAAACTTCCCTTGAGCCCGCTGACGAAGTCGAACAACTCGATTTGGGCCAAGGCAGAACGCTCAACATCGGAAAAGCAGTCCAGGGACAAGCAAAGGACGAACTCATCAAGTTTCTTCGAGAAAATCAATCCGTCTTTGCCTGGACAGCTGCCGACATGCCAGGGATTCCGAGGTCAATAGCGGAACACCGACTGCATATCAAACCGGGTTCAAAACCGGTTAGGCAACGAAAACGTAACATGGGGGAAGAACGGCAGCAGGCCGTAAAGCGTGAAGTTCAGAAGCTACTCGACGCTGGTTTCATCAGAAATGTCGAGTGCCCAGAATGGACAGCCAACCCCGTGCTTGTCAAAAAGTCCAACGGTGACTGGCGTATGTGTATTGATTACACCGATCTTAATAAGGCATGCCCCATGGATCCGTTCCCCTTACCCAAAATCGACCAACTGGTTGACTCCACCTCGGGACATGCCTTCCTCAGTTTCATGGATGCATTCTCCGGGTACAATCAAATCCGGATGAATCAAGACGATGAAGAAAAGACCGCTTTCACCACCAACTCGGGGCTATACTGCTACCGGGTTATGCCTTTCGGGTTGCGTAATGCTGGAGCCACATTCCAGCGCATGGTCAACACTGTCTTCCACAACCAGATTGGGCGAAATGTAGAAGCGTACGTGGATGACCTGCTTGTAAAGAGCATGTCCGACCTCGACCACGTCCGAGATCTCCGAGAAACCTTCGCGACCTTGAATTCAGCCAACATGAAACTCAACCCGAAGAAGAGTTTCTTCGGTTTAACCGGTGGTAAGTTCCTCGGTTTCATGGTTTCTATGCGAGGCATCGAGATTCATCCTTCGAAATCACAAGCCATCCTCGATATGAAACCACCGAGGAACCTCAAAGAGTTACAATCCCTCACTGGCAAATTGGCCGCCCTCAACAGGTTTATCGCGAGATCCGGGGACGTCTGTTTCCCCTTCTTCAAAGCCATGCGTAAGTCGGCCAAATTCGAATGGACAGAGGAGTGTGCCACGGCCTTTGAAAAGATCAAAGCCTACCTCGCCAATCCACCATGTCTCAGCAGGCCTACTGCGGGCGATATCCTCGTGTTGTATTTGGCAACAACGGGTCATGCAGTGAGCGCCGCCCTTGTCCGAGAAGAGGGACGAGATCAAAAGCCTATATATTTCGTCTCGCACGTACTTCGGGATGCCGAAACCAGATATTCTCAGATCGAAAAGGCAGCATATGCTCTTGTCATAGCTGCTAGAAAGTTAAGGCCTTACTTTCAGTCCCATTCCATTAAGGTTTATACCGGAATCCCCCTCAAAAAGGCGTTCGCGAATTTTGACTCTTCCGGGCGATTGTTAGCTTGGGCGCTCGAATTGTCCGAGTTTGATATTTCTTTCCACCCCCAAAACGCTCTGAAATCCCAGATATTCGCCGACTTCATCGCTGAGTATTCCGGAGTTCCCCCCGAGTCTGAAGGGCGTTGGATAATTCATGTTGACGGAGCATCTTCACTACAAGGGGCTGGAGCCGGGGTCTCCCTCACCGGACCACACGGGGAAACCTTGAACTATGCCCTCCATTTTCAATTCCCGGTAACAAACAACACCGCGGAATATGAAGCCATGATAGCAGGCCTGAAGCTAGCTAAAGAATTGGGAGCCCGCGAGATTCATCTCCGCAGTGACTCCGAGTTAGCAGTCAAACAGATAAATGATGAATGCCGAGTTATGGACGAGAAGTTACGCAAGTACTGACAACAATTCCACCTGCTCAAGAGCCATTTCGATGAAGTTGATATCCAACATGTTTCGCGCAATAAAAACTGCCAAGCTGATGCTTTATCAAAACTTGGCGCCGCGGGCAACCTCGACAAAGACCGGCCCGTGATTGTTATGGATATTCCGGAATCCAGCATCAATCTGGAGACGGTAACCGTATTCGCCATCGGTGAACCCGGTGAGTCCTGGTTCACCCCGATGTGGAATTTCCTTAACACCGGGGTTCTCCCCACTGATCAGCTGGAAGCCAGACGGTTGAAAAGGATCGCGCCGATGTACTCTATATTCAACAACCATCTCTACAAACGAGGGTACGTGCGACCTTGGCTCAAGTGTCTCAATGAGGAGACAGCCTCGAAAATGCTATCTGAAGTACATGAAGGTGTCTGCGGCAGTCATCAAGGAGCGAAAACCCTCGCCAAACGAATCCTCAGAGCAGGCTTTTACTGGCCAACCATGCAACATGACGCGGCTAACCTAGTTCGGAAATGTGAGCGCTGTCAATATCACAGCAAGCTGAGTAACATTCCGGCATACGATCAGATATCCATCTCGGGAGCTTGGCCTTTTGACCTATGGGGGATAGACATAGTAGGGCCGTTTCCCAAAGCTGTTGGACAGCGCCGTTGGATTATCGTGGCTGTAGAGTATTTTACTAAATGGGTCGAAGCCGAAGCCTTATCAACCATCACAGCCGCGACAGCAGAGAAGTTCATTTGGCGCAACATCATTTGTCGTTTTGGCATACCGCATGCCCTCATCTCGGACAATGGAACACAGTTCAATGCAGCACGCACTATGACGTTCCTCTCCAACCTGGGCATTCAGAACAACTTTACCTCGGTCAGTCACCCTGCTAGCAATGGTTTAGCAGAAGTCACCAACCGTACCATTCTGGATGGCCTCAAGAAGAAAGTTGCCGAGAAAAGAACGAATTGGCCCGACATGCTTGATGGAATTCTGTGGGCCTACCCTCCAAACCCCGTATTCGCTGGTGTTCGGAATGGAAGCAGTCACTCCAATGGAAATGATGGAGCCATCTCTCCGAACTTTGACGTATTCCACCGACAACAACCGCGATGCTCGCGCCGCAGAGCTCGACCTCATCACAGAAGGTCGGGAGAAAGCCCGCATCCGTACTATGGAGTATCAACGCAGAATTAAACGTGCGTTTGACAAACATGTCGTACCTCGGGAATTCCAGCCAGGCGACCTAGTACTCAAAACTGTGGAAGCGACCGGCAAGCATGTCAGCAAGCTTGCTCCTCAATGGGAAGGTCCCTTTAAGATCATTCGCCCACGAGGTAAAGGCGCTTACGAGTTAGAAGATCCGAGTGGGTTCACACTCACTCGCCCGTGGAACACTTGCCACTTGAGAAAGTTTTACACTTAGTGAATATCACTTTAGTTTATGTTTTAATAGATTCGATGTGCTCAGGGCGAGATAAGCCTTTGTTTTTCGTTTTCTATTTCATGTATTCACTTAGACCGAGATGCAAATTTTTTGTATGGTTCTAAGCTTTTATCAATATATGTGATGTTACTTTTGATTGTGCTTCATTTATTGGGTCCGAGATGCATGCACGAAAGCCTTTTAGGCAACGAAATTAATCTCGAGTACTACACCCGAAATACACAACAAATTACGATAGTCCTAAGGGACGACGACTGTTTTACCAGTAACGTACATTATGTCGAGAACATTTATCGAAAACCCCTCGGGGTAACGCATACGTTCTCGCGACATACCTGTTCCCCCACATTGACCATTTTGTCAAAAATAAAAACAAAAGGGGGGCAAGGATATACAATCAAGCATATTTCGCATGTTCACAAAGAAAAAACAAAGCATGCAACCGAGATAAAATCGATTGAAAAGCAATCAAGCAAAGAAACACGCGATTAAAACAAACAGGTACATTTTAGTTGTTCTGTTAAACCCCCACATCTCGGGGGTACCAAATGTCATATTACATCTAAATAACGCAATACATTACACCACAATTCTGTTAACCCCCACATCTCGGGGGTGCAAATGGAACAGTGCACATTTCAAGGTCTTTAAAAACCCATACATCTCGGGGTACGGGTGTCTTACTCCTATCGACGTTGCATCCAAGGCTCAACAGGATCCTTCCTACAAACAAAATCAAACAAGTAGTAAGGTTAAGCTTGAATGAAATACCTCGATGATAGTAATAATAAAATCGCTACTTACATGAGGGAGGGGAATTCGGCCTTATGGAAGCATCTTCTCCTCCATCACGTGGAGCGTTAAAAAGAGTTGCATCATCCTCTTGCTCCTCGTATTGATGCATGGTATTACCCTCCTCGGTATTCCCTACCTCGGTATTCCCTTCGACATCCCTTACTTCGATGTCATTCTCTTCCCCTTCGGACGAAGAATCAGAGGGATGGTTTTCAATCTCCACTACAGGGGCACCATCCGGAAGGTCGAGATGTTCTGGCCATTTGTCCTTGGGCCAAGGGTGAACAATTCCCAAAGGATGATGATTCTCGAGTTGGAGTTCCTCATTGAGTAAGGAGCCATCCGGGTTCAAAAATACATCATTTTCTTCATCCCAACCATAGCTCGACAGATCCCTGACCACGAGTTTTTCCGACTCAACCGGCGTGAACCCGACATGCTCAGGTTTAAACGGATAAAAACCCCCCATAAAGTTAAGATAATCATACACGGTATGTGTCATCATATCCTTCATCGCGTACGGAACGGCTTGTGCGAAGGCTTTGCTGCCCAAGAACTTGCTGAGATGTCTCTTTGGCAAGTTCTGCGCTTCATCCCGTATACGGACATTTTCCGACTTCGCCTCTTCCAACTCCTGGGTTCGGGCCTCGAGCTCGGACTTAAGACGAGCTACTTTGCTCTTGTGTCTTTCCATCTTGCGCTTATAACGCTTCGCTTTCGTCTCGGCTTCCTGGCGCTCGGCATCAAGCCTCATACCCGTGTACCGAGCAAGCTCGTATTTCGCCGAATTTACGGCAGCTTGGCCAGTGGCTACTCTCCTCTCTTTATCTTTACTTTTCGCCAGCTCCATAAAATGGTTCCTCTCCAGAATCGCCTTGTTAAGCGTCTCCTGGTCAGAAGTAACAACAAGAGCATCGCGCTTCTCATTGATAAACGAGTCCTTGAGGAACCCGAAGTAAACCCCAGCTTCGTGCAGCGACCTCAACACCTGATCCACAACTTGATCAGGATTTTCCTCAGCCCACTTCTTTTGATATTGAGTGGTAGTAAGTCTGAACGTTTCCCGAGCATACGCGGCCCGGACCTCGGGATGATCTTGCTCCTCCTGCATCCGAGAATACCCTGGAAGGTAGCCTAAAAAACTGTCGGGGAACCCCTGAGAAATCTCGGTTCCCCACGCAAACCCGGTCCGACCCCCTTGCTCGGAAATGCGTGACTCGAGAAATTTCTTGTGATCCTCCGCGGGGTCCCACACGTCGCCCGCGGCGTCTTCAATAATCTTCTCTAATTCTTCCTCTGCAGCGAGAAGTTGATCTTGATAGGGTCCTTCAGACTCGGGCTTCCCCAAAAGAACCTTCTGTCTCTTGGACTCGGGCTCTTCTGCCGCAATCCCTTTCCCCTTATCTACCCTTGTAACGTTCAGGGGGGTGTCTTTCCTTTTTTGAGAAACCCCGGGTTTGGAGGAACTGGAGGCACCGCCTTTCGTGCTTTTGACGGCAGCAGCAGATTTGGAGGATGGCTTCGGAAGAGCCGCTGTTTCACTGGCAGGAACTGATTTAGGGGCCTTCCGAACCTTGGCGGGACCCGACTTGGAAGTATTCGGAACCCCCGTCTTCTTAACGAAACCGTCCTCGGGGTTCGCGAAGATCGGAATTGGACGAATAGCCTTCCAGGGCAGTGCCATAAAACCGCGACCTGCGACATCAGAAGCATGCAAGAATTAACAATTTACCCATAGCGAAACGAAATAACTAAAAATAAACATATGCGATATGTAGATATATCGGTACGAATTCAAAAAATACTAACTTGTGAAATAACCATCAAGAAGTTTGACGATTTTTAACTCATCTGATGTCAGAGGTGGACGAGACCTCGGAATCAAACTTTTCTTTTTCAAGGGGCGCCAAATCCTTCGTATTTCATTAAAACACTTCAAATCGGTGGGATTCTGAAGATATACCCAACCACTATTCCAATCATCCGCCTTGGACAATCTGTCAAACAACGTGACTTTACCACGCTTCCGAATTGCAAGATGGCTATCATTATTATACAAGGGAGCGAAATAATGAAAGAACAACCCTACACTCGGGAAATGTGACTGTAACTCGGGCAGGAAATCAAACAAAAACTTAAAACTCATAATATAACACCATGCGGGTGCGGTTAGCTGTGCAGGGGCCACGTCGAGATGTCGTAATATCTCCCGAACGAATTTAGAAACCCTTATTTTGAAACCGCATTTCGGCATTTTCCAATACAGGCACATCCCGAGATTCGAGTCATGCGCTCGATCATCCGGACCCGGGACTCTTAACTGCAATGCATGTCGCGGATATTCCTCCATATCCGCTTCATCCACGAGTTCCTCATAAAAGGCATCAGCATAAGCCTTATATTGGACAACCAGTTTAGGAGAGATGCCGGCGGATGCTTCAAAAATTAAATCATCCTTATGACCATCCCGGGGGCCAGTAGATTTTTTCCCGGCCTTCACAGGCCCCCGAGACGTTCCTGCGGAAGTTGTAACGAGTTCTCCCCGAGACGGACTTTCTCCATCCCCTTCGTTTCCTTCGCTGTACTGATGAGATAGTGGGAGGGACTCCCACGAAGCAGAAGGTGACGAATCCCGAGGTCCTCCTTGTTCCTCGGCCATTTCTAAATTTATGAAGAAACAGGATTGGCTTAGGTACTCGCTATTCTTTATTTCTATGGTATTACATTTACCGAATTATCAATTATTACGCGATTGCCAAGAATAAGTCACTAATCCTAAAGGTAAATAACCTCACCATCTTTAACTGGTCAACTACATTACAGTCGACCTCGGCAATGCCCATGCACAGTCACAAATAGGATTAACGAATGTATGGTAAACTACCGAGGTGATAAATGATTACCTTATATTGAAGTTTCTCACAAATCGATCTTCGTCCGACGTCGTTTCCGCGGTACTCTGAGCGCTCTCAACTTCCTTCGCTAATACCGAGATTCTTTCCGCTCTTTCGCTCCGAGGTTGGGTTGCTCAAAATATACGATAATGAAAGGCTGGGTCGGGAGGAGATATATATATAAGGGTCCCTATTTTTCCCGCTCAAACCTTGCGCGAATTTCGAAAATGAGTGACGAAGCGTCGCGTTTCATCATGGCGACGCCTCGATTCCCGCGCCGTATCAAGGGAATCGGGTTTTTACCGAGTTAATGCGTGCCAAGTGTCATCCGGGGATTGCGCCGTAAACTCGTATCTCTGACTGACTTGACGGTTGATTTGATGGCTGGTGACGGTTAACGGAAGACGAGGCGTCGACGTAATTAATGCCGACACACTATATATATAACCTCCGTCTCCCTTTAACGGGACATCCAGCGATCCCAGATACAACTTCTAATTCGGGTTGTAGTAAGATGGCGACTAACAAAAATATAAAGGACGAGGTTAAGGAGGAGAAAGAAGACATTCCATCACCACACCCATCTCCCCAACATCAGAACCCCGAGGTCAGCATCGAACAGCCCCCAATTAACTTAGGGGAAGAGGAAGACGACCCGTTAGCCTGGGATAAGTGTGCTGTTTGCAGAACCCGGGGGAACTATCGGCACATGTTCCATTGTGACGGATGCGAAGAAGCTTTCCATCCCGGATGTCTGGCCCGCAGATCACCTCGAAATCATGATGATCCCCGCTTCACATCGTTCACCTGCAGGAGATGTTGGGATCAAGAACGCCGGGTCAAGCGCTCCCGCCTTGAATAGCAGTAGTCATATATAGAATGTCGCGGGAATAGCCCGCCTTTTGTTAAGTGTTAACTTTTCATTTTACTCATATGTATTATCTCGTAACATTCAGCCGAGATCTTTATCTCGTGTTGTTTTAATTATTCTATATGTTTTTCGCATAAGCATCTCATTCCTGCTTAAATACCGTCTAAACATGAGTCATTTTAACTATCTCGAAAAATACGCCGAAAGCTTGTCATATCGTACAACTAACACAACGCCCAATGACATTTATGGCTAGTAGCTGGCGGCTACCTTTTTAGGCAATATGGCCCACATCATTTATGGCGATATTTTCTCTAAACGACTATAAATACCAGACTCACCATACGGTAAAAGGCACACTTTTTACTCTGCACCTTTTACCATCCCTTAAAACCTCCGAGATGCCTTTCAAGAGAGTGGCTTTTAAAAACAAAACACCTCTCGACCACGGTCAAGGTGGTACTGACCAACCCCCACGACGTCGCCGTAACCAACCTCCCCCCAATCCACGTCGCTCTCGGAACCCGAGACGAGAACTATCTCGGCCCGAGAGATGGACCCTTCTCCAGCATTTTCCGGAGGAAGATTTGGACTGGATGCTCGACAACGAGGATTTCCAAATTGGTGACCTTATAGACCTTACCCTCGCTAAGGCACCCCCATTCACCAAAGAGGACGAGAATGACATTTACAAGTTCGACCTCGAACCCAAGTTGCGTTGGTGTGTCCTGTGCAACGATCAATGGGCCAAGAACGAGATGGTGAAATGTCGGATGTGCTACGAGTGGAGTTGCTTCACCCACTACGACATAGAGGGCCGTTCGGACCCTCGCCGTCGATTTTGGAAGTGCCCGGGTTGTTTATCCCGCAATGCTGGAGGCCCAAGTTTGTACACCGCTACCCAACATGAGCTCAACGACGATAATCTTTTTGAGCATACAGATAACGAGATGTACTAAGCATCCTCCAAGAAACGACATCACACCCGTCTTTTTGCTGAGCATGGACAACGTGGTGCTTGGAAGGCGTGACATGACAGAAGTGGAAACATACTTCCTGGCACTGCGTTAAATCATGTCATGTTTAGTCTAATTAGGCGTTGTATGATTTCGATATTTTACTCGATCGAGGCGTTGTATGATTTCGATGTTTTCTACTGTTACAATATCTATGAATCCTTATCATTTCTAAAACTTCACTTCTTTTACTGATATTTGACTAACTCGGAAACCATGTCGCTTGCAAAAAAAAAAAAAAAAAAAAAAAAAAAAATGGCAAGTACATTAACACATTAATTGTTAGGTTTGACGCAAGACATGTACCCGACATATGCTACATCCGAGTTATTATAGTTGACTAATACACTAACGTCGGTAATAAAAATCCTCGACACTAAATACGCTTAGTTGTCTCAGGTTACTGTGATAACACATTTACTTTGGGTTACTTGTCCGGAATAATTGACCGACATGGTTTGAACCCGGATAGTACATCACTAACACATAGATAACATTTAATAAAGTGTGTTTTACGAGTTATCCACCCTCAAGTCGAAAGCATCTCGCTGATGCCTTCCGACTTCGGGGGCTAATGATAGGGCCATGTTCCACAGGCCCTTTTACTTACTGGGCCATAAAAGACCGGGATTCGGACCTTTACAAGGCCAACCCGACGTCATATGAAAAAGCCCAAAAGCTCGTTAAGCCGGGGCCCAATATGCCGGCCCCAAACCAGAGCCTCAATATAGGCCCATGCCAACCGACATACGGGATAGCCGGGAAACGGCTAGCTTAATGCCCAAGTCCCAGAAACGGCTGGTTTAATGCCCACGTCCCAGTAACGGACGACATAACTGTCCACGTTCTCCCATAAACGCCCGAGATGGCAGTTATGGCTAGACTATATAAGGCAGTGATTCCCATGAAACAGGGGACGCAATTTTAAACTAAGAGAGAGATCATACAGGTCAGAGTCCGAATCTCTCACAATCCACCCCGAGTTCCTAACTCGACCCACATCTCGGCCTGCAATCCCTTGGCAGGACGAATCCAGTTAGCCCAAAACTTCCATACGGCCTCATCTCCCGAGACAGGGCGTATCAGGTTGTTTTTGGATGGTCCAGAATGTTCAGATCAAGTGATTTTCGAAAAAATAGTAAAAAAATTCGAAAAAATGTAAAATTTGGTTTGCAAGTACATATTCATTTTATAATCATGTTGAACGGTTCGGATCGACCGTTAGGATTTTGAAAAGTCAAATTTTGAGCAGTAGCACGGACCCAAACGGTGCTATGCATAGCACCGTAGCCTCACTCTATATATATTAAGTGTACTTAATATAAATTATAATATCTCATTTTTCTCTCTTTAACCAAAATACAATTGCACGTGTTATCTGTTTCGTGAAAAAAAAAAATCAAGTAATCACATGCCATTATTTGAAAAAGAAAGAATTAAGTCTAACTTTTTGAACCATTATATTCGGTAATAAAAATTGCACCGTGAATTTAAAAATAAATAATAAAAAAATTACTTCAGCAATCAAACTTAATATCTTTAATTTTTAGTGGAATCACAAGAACATCTCAAAATAATATTTAAATACATGTACAGTCTGAATAATGCTTGCTCTTAAGACTCGCTGCTACACCAGGTCTATTTTGAGAAACCCTTAAAAAACCAGTAAACGGTTGGGAGTCCAAAACGTCTAGAAACTCTATATAAGCTAGGAGACTTAAACTCACCTAATAATTCCTGACTCACTGTTTGCACCCGTTTTCCATTCGGCTTTTGTTCCTCATCTGGCCCATGGGGCCCACCTTTGTCTCCCCAAGTTGTCCCCCATTGTTCTAACAAAAATTGAACGAACCTGGAGTGTGCTGTATTCCGTAGTTTGAACGTAAAGGTCAATGAAGTGCATGTACTCGGTGACCTGTGAATGGTGGATTTTTTATGGCACAACCTGCTCAAGGTGTATGTAAAGTATACCCAAACCTACTTTTGACAAAAGAGCTTTTTGTTCAAATAACCTCTGAAAATGGTAAATGCGCGTTGGAATTTGTTCAAACTAAGGTCTCCTATAACTAGAAAGTAGAAATCCTTGAATTCCGGGATTTTCATTTATAAAAATTAATTAAAAATAATATACATAAATTGATAGATCGTTTTAGAATCAATTATTCTGATTACTCTCCAAATTACAAAAATTATAAGAACTGAAAATAATTTTCGGTTACCATGGAGTAACCGAAAATAATTTCCGGTTAACTCCTTTGTACCACAAACCACGATTCCACACCTACGTTAACCAAAAATATATATGTGGTAACCGAATAGAATATTCGATTACCATCCAATAACTGACAGTTTTATTCGGTTACCACTCATGTCACTTACCACTCCTTACCCCCACTTTTACTTCTTCTACCCCACTTACCCTTCTCTCTTTCTTCCTTAATTTGTATAAATTTGCATTACAAATTTAATTTCGTGGGTATCTTAATTAATATGTAGTAAAAAAATGATTTGTTTAGTTTTTTTAGTGTAAATTTAGTTTTTTTTTAAGTTTAAATTTACAATGTAAATTAGTAAAATATCTTTATTAATTAATTTGCACTACAAGTACTTATGTGTGGGGTTATTTCAGTCGGCGAGGCACTCTCCTTCACACATCTCAAACGCTTTAGTTATAAATTATATACAATAGTTTATAAGTACATTTTATGTCACAACTTAAAAGTCTAAAAGGAGGTAGTAAAAAAATTTAATAATTAAACTACATTTACAGCATTAACATAATTAAACTATATTTACAATAAATTTAATAATTATAGAAAATTAACTAATTAAACTATTTTACTAATTTATATTGTAAATTTAAACTCTAATTGGGTAGTTAGAAAAAAACAAGGTAACTTGAGGTTAATAGAAATTTTTGGTTACCGGGGTCCGGGGGGAAAAAAATAAATAAAGAAGATAGTAACCGAAAATAATATTCTGTTACTACTAGTAAAAAGAAAGTTCCATAACCGTGGACAATTTTTAGTTACCACTAGTAAAAATAAAAAAAATAAAAAATAAAAGTTGGTAACCGTGGACAATTTTCGGTTACCACTGGTAATAATTTTTTTAATCTGTGGGATCGCTGTTTGTGGTCGTTTCGAAAATTATTTCAGTTCTTATAGTTTTTGTAATTTAAAGAGTATCAATTCATTTTCTGATTTTCTTTTTTTTTATTTACGTTTTATAAAAAAAATCCAATTTTTTTGGTGTACCGCTCCACTCCACATGTCTTGTTCCAAAAAAAAATATTCTTATCGTTGTATTATTGCTTGAGAATTAGAGATTCGGTTCTTTTTTGGATCAAAATTTCCAAATAATTCATCTATTTTTTATATTATTTTTAATAAATTCCTCCTAATAAAAAATTCTGCTTCGATTCTCGGTATCCCATGTTGTGGAGCACAATATCACTATAAATGTGTGTTAAATTAGAGTAGAACTATGGTGCTCTTAAGCTCATCAAGCTCCTTTGTGAGCTTAAATCAAAAACCTATCGGATTAATTTCAAATGACGCATCGTCTACTTCATGAGTAATGCGTTTACATGTCAAATTTTGAAAGTTTTGAACTAATTTAGTGTGAAGTCAAGCGGTAAAAAAAAAGATGATTTATAAGTAATTTTAATGAGTTCATTTTTCATTATTTTTTTACCGCTTGATCTTATACTAAACTAGTTCGAAAAATTATAAATTTGACATGTAAATGCATCACTTGTGAAGTAGAACCGTTTTAACAGTTTGGATGTGTCGTTTAAAGTCAATCCGATAGGCTTTTGAGTTAAGCTCACAAAGAGACTTGGTGAGCTTAAGAACACCTTAGTTCTACTCGTTAAATTATCTATTTTGTAATCAGAATTAGATCAGTAATGATATATTAGAGTACTATACAAGTATACAGGTTACCAAATCATTTCATGTTACTAAAATATGATAAAAATTGTCTACTAATAACTGTACTGTTACATCGAGTATGGCTAAATTGCTGCCGGCAGCATTCTGGCCAGGTGCTGCCGGGGGCAATTCGGTCATTTCCGGTGTTCAAACAACAAATTTTTTTATACAGATATGTTCTAAATATTAAAATCTACTTGGAGACCAAATTTTACATTTTTTGGAATTTTTTAGCTATTTATTAGGCCACTTTGAAATTGGCTGATCCGGGTGAACAGTGCACCAAAATTCTGGACCATGTGATCTGGAATTTTCAAAGTGGCTTAATAAATAGTAAAAAAATTCCAAAAAATGTAAAATTTGGTCTCCAAGTAGATTTTAATATTTAAAACACGTTGAACGGTTCGGATTTTCTGTTTGAATAACAGAATGACCGAAATGCCTCCGGCAGCACCTCGCCGAAGTGCTGCCGGCAGCAACTTAGCCATACTCCTGTTACATCACCTTCTTTATAAAAATTTTAATGCCTACATCACCTTCTTTATAAATTGTCTATTAACAGAGAATATTTTTTAGTTCTTTCTAGAAATTTATTGAAATACTGTATATAAGAGGATCACCCTGCAAATAGTGAACAAACTTCAAAAATTATCACGTGAGGTCACACGTGTGGGAAGGACAATTATAGTAGTCTTTGTCTTGCGTGACCAGTTGTGCCAAATGTTGACGCGCCTTTAATTAAAGCGTGTGGTTTCAGTTATAATTGTGCACTTTTGTGCAAACAAGGATGGAAATTTATATATAAAGTGTGTAAAGAAGTGTGGAAAGAATTTATATAAATAAAATATTATGGGAAGATTTTAGATTTGAATGCAAACGTTTTATACAAATGAATTATAATGTAATGGTTTGGATACTAATTTTTTTAAAAGATGTATGATTTAGAGATTGTATACAGCTGTAATTTCTTTTTATGTTTGCTAAAGCCATATCTAATAAAGAGCCAGCAACTGATGTGTGGAATACAACAATTATTATGCATATTATGCTATGTAATGTGTGGTTTCAATTTCTCACATGAATATCTCCCAACAGTCATCCAAGGGCTGATATTTCGAATTGGTGATTATGTTAGGTTAATCAGTATTAAACTAACTCCCACGTAAATAAGCTGCTACTTGAGGATTTTTTTCTTGCTACATAACATATATTTTTAATTCAATTTCCTTCCTTTTTTACTTGTACAATCTACCGGTTCATATTTTTGTTGGATTGCAAAAAAATGATGGATTTAATACATCAATTGAACTTTCTATATTGTGTGATATTCTATACAAAAAAATTCTTTATATATCAAATTTTTTTTTTCTACATCATATATTTATTTTTTGAGACGAAAATCCAAAAGACAATATTAGTTAATTCAAAACTTAAATAGAAGAAAAACTTGTTAATATTTCAGAAGCACTCTGATTAAGAGACTTTTAAATTACCATGTTGGAATGGAGATGATCGATCTAACAGCCTTGTCAATTCATTTGATTGATTACTTCATCATCATAGAAATATTATAATTATCATTTTGCAATTCTCCCCTTCAGAAAAAAGAAATTGATTATATTATATATTCTTCTCTTTATTATCTCGATTAGTTGTTCCTAAAACTGATGCGATTTAGAAAATATTTCATCACATATTAAAAGACAACAAAATTAAACCATTGAATTATCAATGTTTGCTGAATATTTTGACTAATTAATTTTTAAATTGCACCGAATTTGATACACAACTATTTTAAATGTTAAATATATTATAAAATTTACTTTTGTTTTAAAATACGATATGCTTATTGTACTCACCAAATAAATTTAGGATAATTATATTTTCCCCCATCTATCCTTCCCTCATTTCATCCTCCAACTAACTAACATCATCTTCTAACTATAATTACAAATTCTAACTACCTAACGGTCCCTACAAATTAATTAGTAATTTTTCTCCATTTATTTCTTTCCTCTCTCTCCCTCCCTCTCGCACCTCTCCCTCTCCGCCTCCGCCTCCTACCTCCCACCTCCGCTGCCTCCCTCTCCCACCTCCACCTCCGCCTCCGTCACTCCATCCCAATTAAGCACGCCTCCGCCAGGTCAGATCCATCACTGTCGACCACCGGGTCAGATCCATCGTGTCTATGTTCCTATTTCTCATGCAGTAGAGAGTTATTTGCAAAGAATAAAGCTTCATTAATGGTGAATTAGGCCAGTGCGTACTAAGTACTAAAAAATGACAGAAAAACAAATTTTGAAAAAATTAGAGGTGTATGAATGAATACTTGATGTCTTAGGTATGAATACTTCAACGTGTATGAATGAATATTTGATATCTTACGTATAAATACTTTAACGTATATGTATGAATACTTGATATTTTATGGATGAATACTTTAACTATTTTTTATTTTCAAAAAATAAAATTGAACTAGAAAGCAATAAAGCAATATTCAATACTATTCAGCTGCTCTTGTAAAATTAATCGAGGTATGCACATATACTTGTAATACTCTTGATACATTAACTATTTACACTTACACAACGAGGTATGAATACTTGCTCAATGAGGTATGAATACTTGCGACGAGATGTGAATATTTGTGCAACGGATAACTCGAAAGTATGTCATCATGGATCTCATTTGAAAGAGAAAATTGTGTAAAGGACGTTCGTGGTTTTAGATTTGCAAAATTACTTACAGATCGTCAGGAATATTGGTTAGATTGAATGAAGAAAAAAAAATCACCTCTAAAAACATGTAAAAGATGGGTGTGTAAAAGATGGGTGAGTGATGTGTCCAGTTTTTTTTTTTAAATACTTGATATCTTAGATATGAATACTTAATGTATTATGTATGAATACTTGCGCGCGTCAGTTGTAAATCTTTTAAATATTAGGCGGTCTCCAAACAGTAAGTGGTCCCCTCAAATAGTTAGTAGTTACTCAAGTAGTTATTGACTGGAAGATGAAACGGGGGATGGATCTCGGAGATAGCTAGGCTCTCCCATAAATTTATCATCAATTAACATATCACGATACGTACAGCACGGAGACAAATCCATAATATCGCGACATGCGCGGGACCACATAAAGAGGGCCGGGCCCGCCTCGAGAGACAAGCCGACAGGTTTGAGAGGGAAACTGTTGACCTCGTGGGCCGACAGCCTTTTCTTCGCCAAGCGTGTATAGTACTCTTGGGCCCCACGCCTTAAATTCTCTCCGCACTTGGTGCACAGTCTCAGATTGCACCGTAGAACGTAACCTCCTCAAGTACTAATATTAGTCTGATAAAAATATTTTAAAATATAAATTGTAATATTTACATCAATAGATGGAATTAAAATTTTACAAAACAGCTCTTATGAAAAAGTTTCTAAAACTAGATCAAGAAATAGTACACCACAACTGTTGATCGGTTTATTTCCTACACCAAGATCCGGGTGCATTAAAAAATATATATTCAAGTGTGTCCAGCGGCAGTTGAGAAGTCTCCACCTTAATAAATTCCGTGAAGTATCTGGGGTCCTAACAAACTAAACTTATCTGGAAAATCATATAAACCCCATAGAAATGTCTATGCGCTCTCAAACCTCAACCGTACGATACCCATACGAACGCGAGTGATCGCTTCCGCATGGTGCTTTCTATGCGAGCTGCCTGAGCTATGGATTTGTGGGCCTTTATTGAGGGGCGGAGGCAGTGTCGAGAGGAAGGGAAACAGGCCCACGGCCCAAGTAGGAGGGGCCCACTAGGCCTGACGCATTTTCGATATGATTGTACCTAAGATATGCATTTAGTAATTTATTCCGTTCATTTGGTGTATTTATTGATTAAATGGTGGAATGTTGGTTTGTGGGACCAGAGAGCGCTTCTTTTGACCAGCAGTTGATATTTAAATCTGACTTAAGAGTAAATGCTAAGTCCACCCAATAATAGTTGTCAACAATTTAATTTTTTTTATTAAAAGAATAACACGATTATTTAGATTTTCAAAAATTTAGCGAGATTATACTTAGTCTTTTAATAATGTATTCGGAAGTTTTGACTTAAATTCATGCATTCAATTATTGCTCTGCAAATGTACCGAAACGGACTTTAAATACGAATAGATAAAGAAAAATTCAGTTGTTCGGGAGTGGCAACTAAAGAATTTAAGAAAAAAGTAGCAGAAAATAATAGAAGAAAAAGAAACATATTACGTTCCCGTTTTGTATGCATAGCAGGTTCAACCCGCTAACAGATTTTTTTTATGAAATAATTTCGTAACAGCCTATAGTAAAATTTAAGAAATTAAATAAGTACATATTCCACTATCCCAGCATGAAAAATTGCATTAAACTATATAGATAAGACCACGATAATAATTAATTACGAGCAAAGTTAGCAGCGTGTGACGTGTTCACCAAAAAGATTTAGTGAGCACAACTCCAAAAATATATCGGATTGGATTCAAACGACGAATTCAAACTGTTGAAACCGATATAATTTACGAGTGATGTGTGTACATGCAAAAAAATAAAAATAATGAAGAATGCAAAGTCAAGCGGTAAAAAAAAATGATGAAAAAAAAATGTATTAAAATATAAAAGCTTCACTTTTTTTACCACTTGACTTTGTACTAAATGAAATTCGAAAATTTCAAAAGTTTGCATGTACACACATCACTCGTGAAATAGTTAGATTCAACAATTTGAATTCGTAGTTTGAAATCAATTCAATAAATTTTTAAAATTGTACTCTCCAAACTCTTTTGATGAATGCATCACATGCTAGCTATGCTCATTTATTATTCCAGTGGAAACAAGCACTCTTAGTTGTCATTTGTATATAATTAAGGCACAGTTGATAAGGATTAGCAAGG